>JAPDDO010000215.1:162500-180611 GCA_027422415.1 Schizothorax lantsangensis
CAATAAAACATTTACATTTTTAAAAAGAACACTCACCCCAGAAGCAGTCACAGATTATCAAAAGAAAAGAGCTTATGTTAAAAAGGTTATTAAAAATACGAAGAAGACAGCATGGCAAAGCTTCTGCAACACAAGAGGGAGGGAAACCGAAATAAAAGCAGTCTGGCGTATGATAAAGAAGATGAATGGAGTTAACAGCTTCAGAAAGATACCTGTAATGGAGGAAGGTGGGAAGATAGCATTACAAATAAAGATAAGGTCACAATGTTGGCTCAAACATTTGCTAAAGCTCATAGCATTGAAAACTTAAGGCATTCTTAACAAGACGACAGCAAATTATGAATATATATGGAAATACTTGCAAGAAATTTTTAATAGTAATTTGGATGATGAGTTTAATTATTTTGAATTAAAATCAGCTATTAATAATTCAAAGAATACAACATCAGATAAAGATATGATAAGTTATTAAATCTTAAAGAAGCTACCAGCTAAAGCATTAGAAGCATGACTGTAATTGTATGATTATATGGAATGAGTGTATCTTCCTAAGCGATGGAAGACTGCAGCTGTGCTTCCTCTAGCTAAGCCTGGGAAAGACATAACACAGTAGTTATAGACCCATCACTCTCTACGCTAGTGACGCAAAGTAATGGACACAATGATTGTGAGGCGACTGAATTACATTTTGGAGAAAAGGGAAATGTTATCAACTTTTCAAAGTGGATTTAGGAAAAGTAGATCTACAGTAGATGCTTTGATACTATTTGAAAATGAAGTTAAAAAGCCTATATAATGAAAGAATACATGTTTGATGATTTATCAGTATACACTGCAGAGTTAACAGCTATAGGACTACAGTGGGTTGAACAAGTCAGACCAAATAAAGTAGTAATATGTTCAGATTCTTCTGTAATTAGTATCATGCGAGGTCAGACAGAGAAGATTTATTAATGGAAGTGTATCTATCTGTATACAGATTGAAAGAGGCTGGAGTAATGGTGTATTTTGGTTGGGTGCAAGAGTGTATTTATGTTAAAAACTTGCAGATTAACAAGAGAAACAACACTTCTGTGTGAAAGGAACTGGATCGGACAACTTTCTGTAACATCATACAGTGCGAGTTCAGTAACTTGCGTGGATGTAATCTGTGTCAGATGAAGGTTTTAGATTAAGATTCTGCTTCAAAGTCTCAATTTTAAATCCAGGGATGGAAAAATAGGAATCGTCCTATTGCTTAAATGTAATCATTAATCTTTATACGGCTGTGATTTAATTAATTAAACATGAGCACGGCATTTTTCAAAATAAAAGCGCAGTTAGGAATCACCAAACAATCCACATTTATGCCAACATGTTGTGTTGTTTCGTTCTGCTGATGATGAATAATAAATATTTTGTTAATTATGGTGTTTAAATCATACCTGTAAACTCACATTTCAGCCAGGAAAGTTGTGATGGCATTTTCTATTCATATTACCTCAGTATAAAGCCTGTAATAACGTAGTGTTATGTAAAGGCTATATTCTGCTGTTCTTAAGCGCCACCTTGTGGCAAAGAGTGAATTTGCATATTCACTTATATTCACATTTTACGCAGAACTGTGTTGTGAATGTTAACTGGCATATTAACAAGAAAAAACTAATCAAAATTTAACATAAATAATTGTCAGGAAGCTTAAAAAAAAAAAAAGTTTTTCTGGTGTAGGGGGGGCCTCTGGACATCTTAAGGCGCCCCTGGTGCCAGCACATGTTGGGGTATCTGTAATGAAGTTGCTGATAAACTAGCAAAAAAAGCACTAGAGGTGGATGTTAAAGTGCCTGTGGGGAAGAAGGAGGCAAAGTCGATTTTAAAGAAACAGTTAATGAATAAATGGCAGAATAGATGGATAGCACAGGGAGATGGTGTTATAGTGTTACGCAGACAGTAGAGAGGATAAATGGTCAGGGAAGAAATAGTAAAGAAGATGTGTAGCTGTCTAGATTAAGACTGGGACATACAGGGTTGAAATCAACACTGGCACTTATGGGTTTACACGAATGTGGTGTATCTGAATGTATATCAAGTGCTTTTTAGGTGTGGTAAATATAGTGTGTATCGTGATATATTATTTAGCCACTTTGGGGAGGAAAGAATAACAGATGAAGATATTTTAGGAAAAGGTGTAATGGATAGACAGGTATACAAAGGAGGAGGAGAAATTATTCAGGATTCAGATGATGGGTTTAAAGCTATCGTTTTGTTGATTCCAGCTCATATAGGAATAAAAGAAAATGAATTGTCAGATGAATGTGCTGCTTAGGAAGCCACAGGAAAATCAGATATAGACATGAAAGTAAACTATAGTAAGACTGAGATGAAGTTTTTAATCAAACAACTTGTGAAAATTAGATGGCAGAAACAACGGGAGGAAGAAAGAACAGGAAGATGGCTTTATAACCTCCAAAGAAGTGTGAGTAAAGGCAGAATAACAAGGAGAAACAGAAAGAATCCATTATATCTAGATTTGGTCACACAGCACTTAACAGTACCTTGAATAAAACAAGGCAACATCAGACAGAAAATGTGATGATTGTGATCAGGGGCGGACTGGCCATCGGGAGAACCGGGAGAATTCCCGGTGGCCTGGCAGCCAATTTGGCCCGCTACCCTACATTTATATATTTTTTTATAATTTATTATTATTATTTTATATTGTTGTTGTCGTTTTTGTTGCCTACCGAATGTACTAAAGTGATTATTTCCGAATTCGCCATTCAATAATAAAACTCATATAACTCAATAATAAATCATGTCTTGACTGGCAACGCGATTCGCCTCGCGCGCATCCGCCAAAAGCACGCAAGGCTCTACAATGGAGTGGAAGCTCCAGGTGGAGCAGAGAGGCTAAACTGTCCTGTTCAGGGCTTCAAGTGCAGGTCAGTTACATCTGTACATAGACTAGTTTTATCTTTGTTTACTTAGTTAAACATTAAACTGCTAGCAAATGTTAGCAGTAACAGTCAATTACTGCAAACTTAACAAAAGGACATAATAACTATTGTAAAGAGAAGGAATTTAGCAGATAAATATTCACATAGTTTTATAACGGGTTTAGGAGGAGTTCTGGCAGACAGCAACACAACCCTTAGGAAAATTAACCGTGGTTTTACTAAAAATAAAACCAAAAAAAACATGATTACTATAGTTAAACCATGGTAACCACAAATTAATAATGGTTTTGCTACACGATATAGTTTCACCATGGTATTTGTAGTAAAATTCTGGTTATACAAATAGTAACCAATCCACCAAAAACATGGTTACTTTTACCATAGGTCTAATAATACCATGGTTAATTTTCCTTAGGACCAAACATGACCCATGATAATGCAAAAACATATTCAATTTTAAGATTTTTCTATAAAGATAAATTCAAGATGTAGCTATTATTGTGCTAATTTTGACAAGATAAAACAATAATGCAATACTTAATTTTTTCTAAAATAAATGTGCAAACAAATTACAATGAGGTGGCTGTTTTGCAACAAGGTGGAGATGTGTTGATGGAGAAGTGACAGGTGCAAGAAAATTAGTGAAAAAAGTAAACATACACACGAGAGACATGGAGATGTCAGGGAATATGAAGAGACTAAAAAGGAAAATGGAAGTTCAAAAGATAACCTTTAAATATTTTGCACGGCCCCAGCCTAGGAATTGAAACTTTTTTATGCAATGATGATGATGGCCATATTAAAAAATATTGTTGTCCGGTTTCAAAATTTGTTAGTTGTATGGGATGGCCTGGATGAGTGTGAGATTTCCCAGCTTGAAATTTTGTTCCAGTCCGCCCCTGCCTTTCTGTGAAACCAAGCCTTATTAGAAACATGTTCTGAGCTCATGATTAAGCACAGTGGCAGCTGCCAATAAAGGGCCCTAGCACTGTCCTCTCTGAGACACACACAAAACAAATTATATAAAATTATATTTGATATTAACAATTACATTCAGCACCAGCCACCAGTAACAGTAACTACAAATCAAAATGACCTTTTACTCATTGTACAGCTCAACATACACATACACTTTTGTTTGTTTGTTCAAATGGGAATAAGACTAAACTGTCAAACACTAGTGCCGCTGTAGATCGGAAGCAATGGTATGTCCTCTGAGTTTTCTCTCTGACAGGATTCCACAGCATCTTCTCTGTTTGTCTCTCTGCCTCTGTTCCCTGTAAGAAAATAGAAAGAATGGTAAAAAGACAGTAATGACTGTTGATGTTACAACTACATAGTCTGCAACACACTGATATAAATACAGACAAAATCTGGGATTTTTATTTGACCAAAGACTAATCTGATTTTTGAAGATTTCTCAAGATTGAAGGTTTTTATTAGTCAGAAATGATCACATTCTTAGTTATATACAAAATACAAATTGCAGTAAAATGTACATCTCATCAGCTACTCAGACTGTGCATTAAATATATAAATGGTTCACTGATGTAGGACATGAAACTTGAAACTCAATAACTGTATTTTATTTTAGATTTTTTACTAAATATAACCAGTGGTTTATGCTTGCAGATTGTATATTTAACAACTGAAGGCTGATTTCATTTAGTGGAAATTACATTTTGCAGCATCTAAATTGTGGCCAGAGGTCATAATATAATAATCATAAACGTGAGCTCCTCACCACAGACAGTAACTCTGAATCGCTTGTATTTGGTCTCTCTGCGGCTGATGATCTTGAGTTTGTAAATTCCAGAGTCAGTATTTGTGGTGTTTGTGATGCTCAGAGATCCAGTCTGACGGTCCAGCTCCAGTCTGTCCCTGAATCTCCCACCAACACCTTCATATATAGATATCCAATTGTTGTTCTCCATATCAGCTTTAGCTATAAGACTGTCTCTGGGGCCGAACAGCCACAGTATCAGAGCGTCTCTCTGTAGTTCACTAACATCGGTGTTTAGTTCGGTGCGATCTCCCTCCATCACTGACACTTTGTTTTCTTCATGTCACAGCAGCGTATAGAAGAGAAAGAGACAAAATGTGCTAAAAGATCTAGTGTACAGATGAACAGGTATATTTAAATAAAATTAACATGAAATAACATTTAGATAAATTCCATGGTTATTTTAGTTTGCTAATTTAAGATCTGCTTTTAAGAGATTGATTTATTAACTTGAAGATAGTTTCAACAACTTGTTTGCCAGTCATATTCTTACAATCTGCTAGTGTAATTGGCTTGTTTTACTTTTTTATCTCACTCTTTACTTTCAAGAATCTCCATTCAGGAAAAAAATATATATAATTCTATTATAATCTCCTGTGGAAGACAAGCTTTCTTCAGCAAAGTCAGACATTAAAGAACTAGCAGTGGCAACACTTTATTTTAAGATACCCTTGTTACAGGTTACATGTACCTACTATAGTATTAGCACAAAATTATGCTTAATTACATGCACTAACCCTAATCCTAACCATATAGTAAGTACATGTTGTTAATTAATATTACTCAGTATTTAAATGTATAATTACACTGTAACAAGGACAACTTAAAATAAATGTTAACCCTAGCGGTTTACCAGTCGCAGGTTTTTGTCTTTGAGGGTGAGTTAATTTCAGCACATACAAATTGTAGTTCTGTAGATCGAAACAACTCATTATTACATTAAAAGAAATGAGACACTCACCATCGACAATGACCACAAATCTTTTGCATTTGCTCCGTCTGCGGCTGCTGCTGATATGTAGTTTATAAACATCAGAATGTGCGATGCTGATGTTCCAGATGCTCAGAGATCCTGTCTGATGATTCAGCTGCAGTCTGTCTCTGAATCTCACGTCATTACCACGATACAATGACGTATTATTGGTGGCTCTGTTGATTTTAGCAATGCAAGTGTCATTATCTCCATGTGTCCACAGTATATTACTGTCCTCTTCTAGTTCTGTAATTCCAGTGTTTAGAAAGACAGAGTCTCCCACTCTCACTTTTAGTGTGTCCACTTCGCAACACGGCACTACATGCATCAAAAAATATAGGAAAAATATAATCATAAGAGTGTGCAGGTGAATATCACAACAAATTCTGGGTAGTAACATTAATTTCATTAAAAACTCAAGCTACTCACACAATTCAGTAACTCTAAACTTCTTATACAAGACTTTATTTCTGCTGCTGATTTGTAGGTGATAAACTCCAGAGTCTGTGCTTTTGGTGTTCGTGATGGTGAGAGATCCAGTCTGATCATCCATCTGCAGTCTGTCTCCGAATCTCCCATCATCAGCATCATTTGAGACCTGATTGGTGTCTCCATCTCTTTTAGCTATAACAGTGTCTTCAGATCCAAATCTCCAAAGAATCTGCTCATCCCTCTGTAGTTCACTAACACCAGTGTCTAGAGTGACATTTTCTCCCTCTGAGAATCGCAGCGAGTCCACTGCACGAGCAACACAAAACATGAAGAAATATGAACATAAGAACAAATAAGAATGAGCTGGTGAAAATCTGAGCACAGGGTCTTTTCTAGACAGAGACAAACTAGGCGATCCATCTATATATACAAATTCTGAAGTGAGTGTGCAGTTATATTTGCCTCTATATAGCTTTCCTTATAGAGGCAAAATATAAATGCTGAATCGATTCATTCATTTCTTACAGCGCTTAACTGGAGCAGCATCATACACGTATTTAAAGGGGTCATTGATTATGATTTAACTTTAGTTAGTGTGCAATGTTGCTGTTTGAGCATGCACAACATCTGCAAAATTTTGCTCGAAGTTCATTGCAAAGGAATAAATTGTCTTTTATAGAATTTGCTATTTAAGGCCTACAACAAACAGCTGGTAGGGACTACAACGAGTTAATTCCTGGGTTGTTGACATCACAAACCCAAAAATCTACATAAACCCTGCCCCAGGAACACACAACAAAGGGGATGAGGCCATGCTGCACATGCAACTACCCATAATGGTAAGGGGCGTGACGTATCCGGATAGTGTACACTAGGCAATTAGTGTATCACAACACACTGGGCCAACAAACCAATCTGAGCCCTTTGCGAATTTCTGTGGGAGGACCTTCATAGAACCAGGAACTAAATAGACCATTTTTATGAGAACAGAAACTGGTGTAGAATATAGGAAATATATCTGAAAAATAATGTAATTTTTTATTTAAAAATTAAGCATGAACACATGTTACAGTCCACCCCATAAACATAATCAAGCCTGCGAAAACAGCTGATTGACCAGGCCTGGAAACATTGAACTACTCACCATAGAGAATAAGCTTGAATTTTATAGATTTGGGGTGAATCCCATTTCTCTGTCTTACCCCTTCCCCTTACCCCTTCCCCTTAGTTTTGCGCGTTCATGTGAGAGTAAGGGCTATCCCAATTCTCGTTTTGATCGAGGGGTAGGGCTAAGGGCAAGGGGTAGATACCCCTTAAAACCAAGCATTTTCGCGAGCTTACTTGAAACCAAGGGGTACCCAGAACACACTGCGCAACCGGCAACAATGTCGGCCAGATCATCCAGAGAGTCCCATTTTCGGCTTAAATAATTGATTTAAAAATGACGACAGTCTTGTTTTGTGCTCTACACAGTCCTGTACATATATATTTGCAACCATGTTCTTAATTGAAACGTTTTAAAAAAATCGCTAGTTTGCTACGCTTTACATCGCTGAATTGCACAACAATCGCAAAAACATCACTAATAAAACCCACGCGATCGACATACACACACTTGCAGACGGCATCTTGGAAGTTTGTGATCAACACTTGTCGCCTCAGGTGACGTTGCAGCCAGCTAACGACGATGTACGATGACGTAACCGTAACCAAGTGGTGTCTCATTTCATAGGGGTATGTTTTCACCCCTAGCGCTTACCACTCGGTTTCGAGGGACAAGGGCTAGGGGTAAGACGAAGGGGTAGGGGAAGGGGAATGGGTAAGACAGAGAAATGGGATTCACCCTTGGTCTCTCTGGCACTGTGGATCGTCAGCTGATAATCTCCCGACTGAGTGATTTTGATGTCTCGGATGGTCAGATCTTCAGTTTCACTGTTCAGCTGCAGTCTGTCTCTGAATCTCTCATCATCCCTAAATGAGGTATTATTGGTCCTTTCAGGAATTTGAGCGATGACAGAGCCTCGAGGTCCGAAACTCCAGAGTATTTGGTCATATTTCTGTGGTTCAGTTATACCAGTGTATAGAGTGACAGAATCTCCCTCTGTCACTTCTTTTGTCTTCATGTGATCTGTTCCTAACACCCAGAGAAGGAAAATTTAATTTCTCAGAAACTGCATTTATAAAACTGACACAAATTTAAGTTTGCTTGACTAATAAACTTCATGTGGCCTGCAACTCTAAATTTCATAACTTCAATAATTTCTACTTCAACTATTCAGACCTTTATTGGCACAGAGTCACATTTAAAGCATATAAACTATCTAAAAAAATCTAGAACAGACATGTGGAAATTATCTTAAGACATGAGCACAAAGTATAAGTATTGATAAATGTATTTGAAATGTGAAAACTAATTTTGAAGTGAGACTTGAAGATTGAATAGAGTAGGAAATCTGAGTCTAATACTTACGATTTAGTCTCGAGCACTTACGGCGATAGCAACACACACCAGCGGTTACAGCTGCAGCCACAACCAAAAACACACAGATAAAAACCAGTGCGGCGAAACCACCTGAAGACAGACCTGGTTCAGGAGCATCTGCCATACATACAGACAGTCATTAGTGTAAATGAGTCTGGTAAGTTTGTCTTTAAATGAAAACTATGAATTAAATAAATCAAATAAAACCTCAACAAATCTGAGGGATTAAATCTGATTTAGACATAGTTTAGTATTTCTGAACTGAAACACTGAACTACATTTTCTGAGATTTTAACAGTTGTTGGTGTTCACATCATAAGACATAATAGCATCTGTTAATTTTAATTGCAGGAGAAAACTGGTTAATTTTGAGCTTTTTTATCTTCCGGGTTTAAAATCGATAAGGCAAATGCGATAAAAATTAAGGTAAAAGTTGCGATAAGGCAAATGACTTTAGTAATTCAATGATGTGTCTTATCCTATGAGAAGATGCTGTCTCTTAATCAGTGTTGCCAACTTAGCAATTTTGTAGCTAGATTTAGCAAATTTCCCACCCCTTTTGAGACTTTTTTCAAAAGCTTAGGGACAAACATAGCAACTACTTGGACAAACCTTATCTAAGTTCTCATCATCTTTTTAATTATTAGCAAAAATTTCAAAAATCAAGTAAGATCTGCACATGAAAAATAGGCCAAAAAGCTAATATGAATTTATTATCCTGAGGCCACAAATAAAGTGCAAAATGTTTTTGGGCTAAACCCTTTATCAGTGCCATGTTTCCAAGCATACACCTGCGCCCATTTAAAATGCTTTATTAACGTAATCATCACAATATACTGGACATTGATTTTAACACCATATAGATCACAATATATATAGGCCTATAGTATCACTGTGCCCATAATTGACTCCAGTACATCACAACCACACAATTCTCCACCAAATCTCTATCAATGTCTGGAGAATGTTTGATAATTGTGTTGTTGTGACGTACTGGAGTTTCTTCAATTATGTGATGTTTGTACTCATTTTGCATGGTATTTTTGGGAGATTTAAGTACGATAATCATGTGAATATTTATGATTTATTATGGTTACAGTGATATATAGGCCTATATATCTTAAGATCTATATGGTGTGTGGAGACATTCCCTTTGAGCAGGATGCCGACATTGTACATGCCACTCCAAGTTTCACTAAATGCATCTCCAAAGAATGCCAGTCTTTGATCCGCTGGTGCCTTTCATACAGGCCGGAGGAACGGCCTAGTTTGGAGCAGATTTTGCAGCATCCTTGGATGATGGAGAGCTCTGAGGACATTGGAGATTTGCAAGCGGAAAGCTATATTAAGCCAAGCCTTTAAATCCTGAAGGATTTTTTTTTGTTTGTGTGGCTGCCTTCAACATTCAGGTAATTTCATTTGGACTTGGGATCTATGCTTCTAGAAGCCCAGAATAGCCCTCGATTGCTGCAGATTTACTTTATGAATGAACATTTTCCATGACTACAACCATCACAGCTCAATGCAACTCTTTTTATTTATTGCTGATTATTTATTTTTTCAGCCACATACCAATTTATTTTTGCAAGAAGTTTCAGAAGCAGTAAACTGTGTTCATCTTGTTTGTTGGATTTGAGACTTTAAAATTGAATGTATGCAAATTGGACCTTTCCCAACATAACATGTAATGCATCCATGTAAACACTGGGGTATTTTTGATACAGTCAGATAACTAAAATCAATGTATATTGTAATGATTATGGTAATGAGCCTTTTAAATAGGCGAAGGTGTATGCTTGGAAACATGGCACTGATGATGGGTTAAGCCCGAAAACGTTTTGCACACTTTGAATTTTATTTGTGGCCTCTGTCTGGATTAGGGATGTCAACGATTAATCGACGATCGATTAATTGTCGATAAGAGACGTAATCGATAAAAGCTATCGATGGTCGATTAAGCAGTTTCATTTTGGGGTGTGCGCGGCTCGTGCGCAAAACACGTGCAAACGGCTGTGAGTGACGGTGAAGGGGCTGGATCTTACAAGAAAATAATTATTTTAATATGATACAAACTTTAAAAGTACATTAAAAGAGATACAGTACAAAGTTATTTTGTACTGAAATGTAGTAGTAAGTCATGTTCAATTATAATTTCCCTAGATAATTATTGCATATCGGGCACTTCGCTTTGACAGGGCTGCGCACGCGAGCAGGACAGGCTATTCATTCATACAACTTGTTAATTCGTTCCTATGACATATTAATTTGTGGCAGCTGTCCATGTTTCATTAATTTGTTCCCTAGAACAGGGGTTCCCAAACTTTTCCATTCCACGACCCACCTAGACAAGTATAATCTATTTCAAGACCCACCAAAATATTTGAGATAAAAAAACAATTGACATTACTATAAAGCTTAATCATAATTAAAAGCATAATATGGCAGAAATTAAGTATTTAAGAAAAATAACCATTTTATTTTATAGGCTAGTACCACTGTAAACATTCACTACTAATATTTACGTTTTAATTTCTTAATTTACAGACGTTAATGAGTCTAGAAATATGTCCATAAAACCTGGAAAGCGCTCACTCCGGTGCGGTTATGAACTGTAATCCGCTGTGAGTGCTATAAAAAAAAAAGTGCCCTCACAACCCAACACTTTTTTATTTTATTTTAGCAAAGCATAAGAAGCGAAGCAGAATTCTCAAACAGTTTAGAGATTAAAATAATTTTGAAATAATTGTAAAAATAATAAACATATGCGTCTCATTTTAAATAAACACTAAAAACCGAGAAGACAAATTTACTTCAGCCAGAAATTTACTTTTGCAATGGTTAAATAAATGTTCAGCTATATCTTCAAAAGATTTTTTTTTAAAATTTTCTCTATATAGTGATGATATGGCAAGGAAATAATAGGACATTTAGTAAATTCTGTTATGCTAGCATGTGGAAATGTTTGTATAGTGTTACAATTAACCCCGCATGTGTGCCCCGCTCAACCCGTACATGTGAAATGCTTTTTACGGACAGTTTATGGATTAAATGCATATGAAGGAACGAAAACAACAAACTCTTTAATCTCTCGGAAAGATACAGTGCAGAGTTCAAACAGACGATAGAAATGAATGAACAGCCTACCTGATACAGTTTTCGCAACATTGTAATTTTCCGGTGTATGCAATCTCATGCAGAACACAGCGCAGTGAAGTGAGAGAGTTTCTTCTCATTAATAATGCGGACCGAGCATTTTAATAATGAACCGTCGCTCTGAGACCCTCACTGTTATTACAACTCGTGCGCTCCGCGCTTCAAACACGCAACGCATGTTTTAAATCCCGGCCTTTGCGATTTGAAAATCGCACTGAGCAATATCGCAATTCGTAATTAATCTTTGTATATCGTCCAGCCCTAGGAACTGTGTGTGTGTGTGTGTGTGTGTGTGAGTGTGAGTGTGTGTGTGTTGTGTGTGTGTGTCATTTAGCTGCCGCCAAGTGGCTTTGTGTGACCCACAGTTTGAAAACCCCTGCCCTAGAAAACCCATGATTTAACTTAAATGCGGGAACAATTTAAGTCATAGTAACGAATTCTTAATTCATGGCCACGAAATCTTTCATTTTCCCCCACACGTTTACCACAGTAAGAGATGCGAAAACAGTGATTAAAAGTGAACAACAATAAAATAAACCTGCGAATCTAGAGGGTGAGACAGTGAGGATTTGGGGAAAGAAACAATAAATAATATTAAATTCGTGACCATCCGGAAAAACAGAACACAAAGCTGCATATGACTTGATTTAAATGTATGCGCTCGGCATGAATCAAAAAGCATGGTCGCGATGTAACATTTGCCTGCTAACCAATTATTTCTCTTATTAACAAAGCTTTGTACCGCACTTGTGTCATAATACTCACATTAAAATGTTTCAGATGGGTAACAGTGTGTTTGTAGCAACGCCGGTGGCTCTGGAAGCGGATCACTGACCGCGCGTCACAGCCCCACGCGCCGTACTTGCGTTTGGGATCATTTTATTTTAAATCCCGATAATGTCAATTGCAAACATTGCTATGATGTTTTAAAAATAAAAAAAACGAGCACCATGAAACCATTTAAAAAGGCGCATTCAGCGGTCTCCGTGACAGGATATGAAACAGCACACAAAGTATAATGATCCCGTGCGTAACTACGGCGCGCTCTCTTCCTTTTATCAAATGATCATAATCACATCCATTCATTTTACCATCCTGCCACTAGCCTTTTATTTAGACTAAAACACTTTTCATTCAGGTGAGGAAGCTGGTGTTTTGAGTGGCATTTGCACATCCTGTCATGCCGGTGACTATGCCACTGCAATAGACCATTTTGCAGTAGTTATGGTTAATGATTAATCGATTAATTGATCGTTAACTTAAACGATGATCGATTATGGAAATGATTGAAAATTGACATCCCTAGTCTGGATAATAAATTCATATGAGATTTTTGGCCTATTTTCCTGTGCAGAGCTTAATTGTTTTTTTTGTACGCATCACCAGAAGTGTATAGACTTCATTTGAGTTGGACTTGTGTCTGACGCTACAGGCTCTTCTTTGATTATTAGCAAGACACCAATTCAAATATGATTAGTTATTATGGTGCTCATTCAGATTTCTTGTTTAACCTCAGCAGTTTGATGTGAAAAAAACAAATGCTGACATAATTATACTAGATTACACTGCTGAAAAATACACACTTAATTTAGTATGGCAGTGATTAATGGATATTAATTTACTACATATGTGTACAGCTGCAAGTCATTAAAATAGTCAAGTTTAAACATCTTAAGCTTAAACAAGCTCAACATTGTTATGTAAACCTGACAACAGGTTTTCTTTCACATAATATCTCACAAATAATGTTACCATACAATTTGAACACATCATTGTTAGTATTGATTAAAAAGCATGAAAATATGATTTACGTTGTACTCACCAACAAAAACATTATATCTCTTGTAGAAGGTCTCTTTACTGTTGGTGATCTGTAGTTGATAAACTCCTGTATTTGTGGTTCTGCTCTTTGTGATGGTCAGAGATCCAGTCTGATCATCCAACTGTAATCGGTCTCTGAATCTCCCATCTACACTATATGAGACCTTATGGACTGTAATGTTGATTTCAGCTATGAAAGTGTCTGGACTCAACAGTCCGAACATCCACAGAATCGTATCATGTTTCTGGACTTCATTAACACCAGTATGGAGAGTGACGGATTCTCCTTCTTTCTTGTTTGTTATCCCAGCAAAAAACACATCTGGAGAGAGAGAGTGAGAGAGAAAGAGAGAGAGAGAGAGAGAGAGAGAGAAACAGGAACAGTTTTTAGATTTCACTGCTTAATCTAAACATAAATCTTAAATTTAAAAATATGTATATGAATGAATGCATGAATGATAAAATAAAAAAACTAAATATTAAAATACTAATTCTTCGCTCTGCTTATTAAGGGGGGGGGGGGGGGGGTTCAATGGTGTTTCATGCATTCAGTTATTTACACTGTTAAAGAGTTGCTAAGCATGGACAAAGTTTCAAAAAACAATTTGGACGTATAGCAGAGTATTTCTGTGCCAAAAGTCTTCCTTCCGGGTTCCTACAAGATAGAGAAAGTTTTAGAAAGTTTTTTCAATCATGGCTCTTGCTGACGTAAACGTAAATTTCTTCCGGAAGAACGTGCCCCTGCATGCATCGACCAGAGCGAGAGCAGCCAATCAACATGCTTCAATCAGCAGCGCTGCACGGGACTCGCTCGGGAAGAATGTCTCTAAAGAAGTGTGTTTTTGGTTGTGAGGGAAAGATAACCTTGTTCAGCTTCCCAAAACAACCCACCGTTACGTGAACAGTGGATATAGTTTGTTTTTCCGGGGCAGCAATGGAGTTTCTCAAGTGTTTTGTTGACGAACGTTTTATAAACAAGGCCCAGTTCGACGCTGGATTTGCACATCGTTTAATACTGAAAGATGGAGCGGTCCCAGCTATAAAAGATCCCGGTCATGATTCAGAACTGCAGACGGTAAGTCAAACGGCATCAAATGTCTGTGTTTTGTTGGTGATCGGCGCTCAAGTTGTATGCTGCTAGGCTGTATTTACACTCAGAATCAGAATCAGAATCAGAATCAGCTTTATTCGCCAAGTGTGTGCAAACACACGAGGAATTTGTTGTGGTTTTTAAGAAGCTCTTGGTACATACATGCATACATGCATACATACATATAAACATACATATCTGACATGAGAACAGAACATTTAAATAAGCCTTAACAATAATAATAATAATAATGTGTCTGAATCTGGAACAGAAGATCTATGTACATATTTGTGCCTTATTTACTCTATATATACAGCTGTATAGAAACATTATGCATACATATTTACATAGAACTAGAGAGAGTAAATAATTAGAGATGGGGGATGAATTACAGGCAAGAATTAGGGTTAGAGAATTACAGAACACAGGTAATAATTCCTGTATTAGTTGTTTAGCCTGGAGATGGCATGGGGGAAAAAAAATGTTTTTATGCCTAGATGTTCTAGTGCACAGAGATCTGTAGCATCTGCCTGATGGGAGGAGCGCAAACAGGTCGTGTCCAGGGTGAGAGGGGTCTGTGATGATGTTACCTGCCCGTTTCTTCACTCTGGAGTAGTACAAATCCTGAAGGCTGGGCAGGTGCACACCAATGATCCTTTCTGCTGTCCTAACAGTCCGCTGCAGTCTTCTTATATCTGATTTGCTGGCTGTCCCAAACCATACAGTTATAGAAGAGCACAGAACCGACTCAATAACAGCAGAGTAAAACTGTGTCATGTGCGCCTGTGGCAGGTTGAACTTTTTCAGTTGACAAAGAAAGTACATTCTCTGCTGGGCCTTTTTTCACGATGGAGTCGATGTGAGTGTCCCACTTCAGGTCCTGAGAGATGGTGGTTCCCAGGAACCTTAATGACTCCACTGCATTCACAGAGTTGTTCATGATAGTGAGTGGGGGGAGAGCTGGGGGCTGGGGGTTTCTCCTGAAGTCCACGATCATCTCCACAGTTTTAAGCGTGTTGAGCTCCAGGTTGTTTAGACTGCACCAGACAGCCAGCTCCTTAACCTCCTGTCTGTAAGCAGACTCGTCACCGTCCTGGATGAGGCCGATGAGTGTGGTATCGTCTGCAAACTTCAGGAGTTTGACAGAGGGGTCTTTATAGGTGCAGTCGTTGGTGTAGAGGGAGAAGAGCAGTGGGGAGAGAACGCAGCCCTGAGGAGCTCCAGTGCTGATGGTGCAGGTGTTGCATGATAATTTTCCCAGCCTCACTAGCTGCTGCCTGTCTGTCAGGAAGCTGGTGATCCACTGACAGATGGAGGTGGGGACGGAGAGCTGTGTTAGTTTATTCTGAAGGGTGTCCGGGATGATGGTGTTGAAAGCGGAGCTGAAGTCCACAAACAGGATCCTTGCATAAGTCCCTGGTTTGTCTAGATGTTGGAGGATGTAGTGCAATCCCATGTTGACTGCATCATCCACAGACCTGTTTGCTCGGTAAGCAAACTGCAGGGGGTCCAGTAAGGGTCCAGTAATGTCCTTCAGGTGAGCCAGCACGAGCCTCTCAAATGACTTCACCACAGACGTTAAAGCAACAGGTCTGTAGTCATTAAGTCCTGTGATTTTTGGTTTCTTGGGTACAGGGATGATGGTGGAGCGTTTTAAGCAGGAGGGGACTTCACACAGCTCCAGTGATCTATTGAAGATCAATGTGAAGATGGATGATAGCTGAACAGCACAGGCTTTGAGGCAGGCTGGAGAGACACCGTCTGGGCCTTTGGCTTTCCTTATCTTCTGTCTCCTGAAGACTTTGCTTACATCTTCTTCACAGATCTTGATTACAGGCTGAGAAACAGTAGGGGGAGGGAGGGTGAGGGTGAGGGTGTTGATGGCTGTGTTGTGGGACAGTCAGAGTGGGTGTGGGGTGTCAGACCAGGCTTTTGTTTTTGAAACCTACAGTAAAAACTGTTCAGGTCTTCAGTCAGTTGTTGATTGGCCTCAGTGCTGGGGGAGGGGTCTTGTAGCTGGTGATGGCTTTCAGGCCTTTCCACACTGATGTAGGGTCGTTGCTTGAAAGCTGTTTTTTTAGCTTTCCAGCGTAGTTCTTCTTTGTACAAGGCTTTTTCCCCACTCCTGTAGGCGTCCTCTTTGGCCAGGCGAAGCTGTTTGAGTTTTGTACTGAACCAAGGTTTGTCGTTGTTAAATGTTAAATAAGTCCTGGTAGGTACACACATGTCCTCACAGAAACTAATGTAGGATGTCACGGTGTCAGTGAGTCAATGATCTTTTCTCATATTGAGTATTGTTTTAATGGTTGGTCATTCATAAGTGACAACTCTAAAGACAATATAATCATTGTATAAGAAGGCAATAAAAGTGTTAGATAAAAAAACATGTCATTTCATCACTGTAACATTTAAAAAAAACAATCTATTGAGTTTTGAAACAAAATTTTATATATATATGTAGAGGTCTGCATTCCCGCGGCTGTCCCGCGGGAGCCGACCAGATTTCTTGCGACGCGGGATTAAATTCCCGAATAAAACGCGGCAGCGGTCGGTAACTCTGGTGCAATTTGAACGGGAGCGGGCGGTCTAACAATATCCGTTCCCGACGTCCTTTCAGAACAGCATATGTGCGCTTTATTTAAGCACTGGTACAGCCTGCACTCGACTGTTATGCACGCACTGCACACATGAACCAGTGCTTCTTTTATTTGCGAGGTCTGTGCGCAGCATGCTTATAACGATGCTCAGAGCTGGCTGTCTACCAGTGGTGAATATACGGCCGCAGACAGAACAGGCAGGTTGTGATGAGTAACAGCGGAACAAAGATGGAGCAAAGTGTGGATGCACTGTCCTTGAAGAACGTTCAACTCGTTTTTGTTTATATTTTGCTTAGGCTATCACTTTAAATGACAGATGTCCTATTTATTTTAGGGATGTTCATTTCGGTTATTTTTCCTAACCGACAACCGACGCTCGTTTAAACGATTATTAACCATTAACCGACAAGTTTATTTTAATTAGAAACAGAATTAAATTAGAAAGAATAAGTGTCTTTTACCGTTAAAAATTAATTTTACATGCGGAAAAAGCAGCAAACAACAGAACACAAGGATTCACATGATCTCACATCACATCACGCACCTGCAGCGCTTCTGCGAGCGGAGAAAAACATAATAAAGCTTGGCTCTAATGTGTGTATATTATATATATATATATACAGTGCCCTCCACTAATATTGGCACCCTTGATAAATATGAGCAAAGGCAGCTGTGAAAATAAATCTGCATTGTGTATCCTTTTGATCTTTCCCTCAAAAAATTTACAAAATTCCTAACCTATCATTGAAGTCAAAAACAATTGAAAGTGGGGGAGAAATCTCATGATGAAATAAAATGTTTTTCTCCAATGGCTGTTGGCCTCCCAATTATTGGCACCCCTAGAAAT
>JAPDDO010000319.1:0-137403 GCA_027422415.1 Schizothorax lantsangensis
TCTGACCAGCAGATAGTGCAATCCAGTCCCGCATAGGATGAGAGGAATGGAAGATGCCCAAGGAACGCCATACACTTTGAGAGCAGAACGCAATTGAAGAAAGACAAAATATGTGGATGCTGGTAGACAAAATTTGGTTCTTAATGTCTGAAATGAACAGAGGCCCTGATTATCATATACAGGTGCTGGTCATATAATTAGAATATCATCAAAAAGTTGATTTATTTCACTAATTCCATTCAAAAAGTGAAACTTGTATAATTTATACATTCATTCCACACAGACTGATATATTTCAAGTGTTTATTTCTTTTAATTTTGATGATTATAACTGACAACTAAATGAAAACCCCAAATTCAGTATCTCAGAAAATTAGAATATTACTTAAGACCAATACAAATAAAGGATTTTTAGAAATCTTGGCCAACTGAAAAGTATGAACATGAAAAGTATGAGCATGTACAGCACTCAATACTTAGTTGGGGCTCCTTTTGCCTGAATTACTGCAGCAATGCGGCGTGGCATGGAGTCGATCAGTCTGTGGCACTGCTCAGGGTGTTATGAGAGCCCAGGTTGCTCTGATAGTGGCCTTCAGCTCTTCTGCATTGTTGGGTCTGGCATATCGCATCTTCCTCTTCACAATACCCCATAGATTTTCTATGGGGTTAAGGTCAGGCGAGTTTGCTGGCCAATTAAGAACAGGGATACCATGGTCCTTAAACCAGGTACTGGTAGCTTTGGCACTGTGTGCAGGTGCCAAGTCCTATTGGAAAATTAAATCTGCATCTCCATAAAGTTGGTCAGCAGCAGGAAGCATGAAGTGCTCTAAAGCTTCCTGGTATACGGCTGTGTTGACCTTGGACCTCAGAAAACACAGTGGACCAACACCAGCAGATGACATGGCACCCCAAACCATCACTGACTGTGGAAACTTTAGACTGGACCTCAAGCAACGTGGATTCTGTGCCTCTCCTCTCTTCCTCCAGACTCTGGGACCTGATTTCCAAAGGAAATGCAAAATTTACTTTCATCAGAGAACATTACTTTGGACATCAGCAGCAGTCCAGTCCTTTTTGTCTTTAGCCCAGGCGAGACGCTTCTGACGCTGTCTGTTGTTCAAGAGTGGCTTGACATGGACCCTGAAACCCATGTCTTGCATACGTCTGTGCGTAGTGGTTCTTGAAGCACTGACTCCAGCTCAGTCCACTCTTTGTGAATCTCCCCACATTTTGAATGGGTTTTGTTTCACAATCCTCTCCAGGGTGCGGTTATCCCTATTGCTTGTACACTTTTTTCTACCACATCTTTCCTTCCCTCTCGCCTCTCTATTAATGTGCTTGGACACAGAGCTCTGTGAACAGCCAGCCTCTTTTGCAATGGCCTTTTGTGTCTTGCTCTCCTTGTGCAAGGTGTCAATGGTCGTCTTTTGGACAGCTGTCAAGTCAGCAGTCTTCCCCATGATTGTGTAGCCTACAGAACTAGACTGAGAGACCATTTAAAGGCCTTTGCAGGTGTTTTGAGTTAATTAGCTGATTAGAGTGTGGCACCAGGTGTCTTCAATATTGAACCTTTTCACAATATTCTAATTTTCTGAGATACTGAATTTGGGGTTTTCATTAGTTGTCACTTATAATCATCAAAATTAAAAGAAATAAACACTTGAAATATATCAGTCTGTGTGGAATGAATGTATACATTATACAAGTTTCACTTTTTGAATGGAATTAGAGAAATAAATCAACTTTTTGATGATATTCTAATTATATGACCAGCACCTGTATATCACCGCATGTGTTTTACTCCTAAAGAAGACCAAGAGGGTTGGACAAATGGACGATTTCCGCATACAAAATTAAAATTGTGCCATAAAGGTGTACTGTTACAAAATTTGAAGGGTCCTCCTATCCGACGTTCAACTGTTTTCCAGATTTTAATAGAGTTAGCCACAACCGGACCAAATTTATAATTATCCCCTTTTTTTCCTGTGCCAGTAAATAAAATATCTTGGAGTCTATTTGGTTTAACCTTGTCAGCTTCAATCACTCTCCATGAAACTGTAGATTGAGGATCAACCCAATATGAACCCAATATCAACCCAATTATGAAGAGTCTTAAGCTGGAACGACCAATGATACAATTCAAAATTTGGTACAGCCAGTCCTCCTGCGCGATTAGTATGTTGTAATGTGGTAAGTTTAATTCTGGGGCATTTATCATTCCAGATAAACTTAGAAATGATGGAGTTGATCTCCTTAAAGTAACCTGGAGGGGGAGAAAGTGGTAGCATAGAGAAAAAACAATTTAAATCAAGGTAACAAATTCATCTTAACAGTGAAGATTCTTCCTTGGAGAGAGACTTTAAGATTCTTCCATCTTTGAATGTCATTTTTGACCTTAACTAAAATATTATTAAAATAGTCTCTGGCAATCTTATGAATGTCTTTATATATGGTAATGCCCAAATAGAGGAAAGATTCCTTAATAGGGATAAATGAGGGAATAGAAAAAATAACTTTAACATTGTTAATTGGCATTAAAGCAGATTTGCTCCAATTTATTTTATATCCTGATAAGCTACTAAAATTATCAAATTCCTTAATTATACTAGAGACTGAAACATCAAAGTGGTCTAAATATAGAATAATATCATCAGTGGATAATGAAATACTATGATTATGATCATGAATCTTAATCGATACTTCAGATCTCCTGATGGCTTGTGCTAAGGGTTCAAGAGATAGACAAAACAATAAGGGGGAAAGCGGACATCCCTCCCTCGTTCCTGTAATGATGATGCTGAGGCTGAGTTAGAATCCATGTGCGGAAGTTTATTGAAGGCAGTTACTACAAACTGTTACGTCCCGGCAGGTGTGCCTTCGTCTCTTTCTCTCTCGCTTTTCTCTCCCTCCTGTCATTTTCTTAGGATCAACCCCTCGGGATTGCTATTGGCTTAGGAGGCTGTCGATCTTTATTAACTCGAGTGTCGTCATGGCCTTTGCTGCCAATCCGGGCCATCGCCAGTCTTTTAAAAGAGACGTCTAGACGAACGCTAAGCAGAGGCGATTTTGGTTTTCTGCTCTGTTCTAGCGATTGTTAATTTGCCTCTCCCTCTCGTTTTGGTCTTGTCATTTTCTTGTTATAATTTAAACTGTCATCTGGTTTACATTTGTGATTACCTTTCTTTCAGCTTGCTTTGTTGTTAGCTGATGACAACCTTCGCTTTGCCACAGGAGCTTTGGGCAGGTAATATGTCACGTGACGTACACGCTACAAACACCTAGTGATTCCAATGTATAGACACACCAGATTAGAAGTGAGCGCTGCTTATGTATTCTTCTGTTTGGTTAGTATAGGGTAGGAAAGTAAGGGCGTGTAAACGCCGAAGATTTGCTTTCATTGCTTTGTTTTCCTTTAGTTAGGTTAGAGGTTGAAATTGAGTTAGATTGGTTTTGGTTTTGTTCTTTTCTTTTCTTTAGCGCCACTTGCGTCCTTTTCTCCTGTGGGGGTTTATTTTGATTTGACTGTTATGTAAATATT
Source organism: Schizothorax lantsangensis (assembly GCA_027422415.1). Lineage (NCBI taxonomy): Eukaryota > Metazoa > Chordata > Actinopteri > Cypriniformes > Cyprinidae > Schizothorax > Schizothorax lantsangensis. The sequence continues at coordinate 3,538 of JAPDDO010000319.1, forward strand.
GTATATAATTTACTTAACCCTTTTGTGTATTTCGTTTCTTTATTTGTTGCAATTATCTATATTATTGTTGTTGCCATTAATATTGTTATTTCTTACTTTTCCTTAATTCTTGTAAAATAAATGATCTTTTGTTGACACCTCTGGTTGTGCTTGTCTCTTGCCACCTGCATTGTCACAAGGCTGGTCACAATTTCAATGTTACTACTTCCATCTCTAGACTATGAATTAAAAGTTCGTAACATTTAATGGGGGCTCGTAAATAATTTGTGACAGTTTCCTGTATATGCTGGTGGTAATTGACGGTACTTTAGTTGGGGTATTGCGACGGTGATAATATTCTGTAAATATAATAATATTTACGACGGTAAGGGGAAATTAAATATTTTATATTTATTTAATTTTTTTCCTCAATGTGGAATTGTGTAGTAGTTATTGTTTGCTGGCTGTGCTTTGTGGGAATGTTTAGCCTGCAGAATTTTATTATCACCCCGTCGTTAGAGCAGATTAATTCATGCAGGAAGCAAGATTTGTTTCTGATAGCTGACCACTATCAGATTAGTGTGAGTAAGCAAAGTCTTAAGAGAGACATAAAGAGTAAATTGGTACAGTGCTTGACTGAGTTAAAAGTTCTCCCTATGTCAAATACAGCTGATGATGTTGTTACTGGCGGAGTTTTAAGCCATGAGAACGTTGCTGTGGAGCGTCTCAGCCTCGGGGATGAGGATCTGCAAAATGGTAAAGCTGATGCTGAGGCGGAGGTGGAGTCCGATGCTAAGGCCGGCTTGCCACCTTTTGATCCATTTTCTCCCAGCTCTGTTGACTCCAGAGAGGACGCGTGACTGAAGGTCCGTTTGGCCCGGTTGCATTACGAGGCTCAAGAGAAAGCCCAAGCACGTCAGGCTGAGCTAAATCTGCGTTTGGCAGTTCGCAGACTTGAGATTCAGGCTGACACACAGGTGAAGCTGCGACAGCTTGATCTACAGGCAATGGAGGTTGCTTCCGGATCAGCTGCGCAGCCAGACCCAGGTCAGGTCTCCACTGATGCTCCTCCGTCGGGTGACTCGTCTCAGCATACGTTTGACGTGAGTAAGCATATTGCATTAGTACCTCAATTTAGAGAGTCAGAAGTGGATTCCTACTTTAGTGCATTTGAGCGCATTGCTATTTCTCTTCGTTGGCCTAAAGATGTATGGTCCCTACTTCTGCAATGTAAATTGATGGGTAAAGCACTGGAGGTTTGCTCTACCTTGTCGTTAGAGGAGAGTGTAAAATACGACTCTGTAAAATCCGCTATACTTCGTGCTTATGAACTGGTGCCAGAAGCATATAGGCAGAGATTTAGGGGACATAAGAGGAATTCTACCCAGACTTTTGTGGAGTTTGCAAGGGAGAAAGGAATGTTATTTGATAAGTGGTGCGCAGCTAGTAAAGTGAATGATTTCAATTCGTTGCGAGAGCTTGTTTTGTTGGAAGAATTTAAAAGTTGTCTGCCTGAGCGTATTGTAGTTTATCTTAACGAACAAAAAGTCACTTCGATGTCGCATGCAGCTGTTTTAGCAGAGGAGTTCGTTTTAACACACAAAAGCGTTTTTACAACTGCACGCTCGGAGAAGACTCAATTTGTTCCTCTTCAACCGCAAAGTTCCCGTTTAAAAACCAGTCCACCTCGAACTCGAGAGAGACGTGAGTGTTTTTATTGTCATAAATCGGGACATGTGATTGCTGATTGTTTAACTTTAAAACGCAAACAGCAGCCGCAAACTAAAAGTGTCGGGTTTGTGAAAACCCTTAAATCAGCTGTTGCTAAGCCTCGTGAGGATAGAGTTGATGACAGTTACCGACCTTTTGTTCTGAAAGGGTTGATTTCTTTGACTGGTAATAGTGAGGATCAGAATGAAATCAGGATGCTCAGAGACACAGGTGCAATGCAGTCATTTATTGTGGCAGATAAATTACACTTTTCTGATGAAACCTTTTGTGGTTCGAGTGTAATCGTACAAGGCATTGACATGGGTTGCATACAGGTACCTCTGCGCCAGGTACATCTGCAGAGCGAATTATGTACTGGGTTTGTGCGAGTCGCTGTTTGCCCTTCGCTTCCTGTGAAAGGTGTGGATTTCATTCTCGGAAACGACCTGGCAGGAGGAAAAATAATGCCTGTTTTAGAGGTTGTTGATAACCCAGATGTTTTTTGTCAGTCAGAGGATTTGTCTGATACTTATCCTGACGTTTTCCCCGCGTGCGCAGTCACTCGCGCTCAGGCGCGCAATAAGGAAAGTGCTGTTGATTTGTCGGATTCTTTTATCCTGCCACTTTTTGTTGGTGAGGAGGCCCTGGATGCCGTTGTACCTGAAAACCAAAATGTTGATTTGAAGAGTTCAAGTGCAACTATGGTTGATGCAGAAATGTCCAAATTAACTTTGTCTCGAGAGAAAATTATTGCTATGCAGAAAGAGGATAAGTCTCTTTTTCCTATTTTTAATTCTGTAGTTTCCCCTGATATGATTAAAAACCAGAAAGTTGCATATTTTATTGACAATGGCTTACTGATGAGAAAATGGTGCTCAAACACTGATAAGGATTTGGATTGGAATGTTGTGTATCAAATTGTTATCCCCTTTTCCTTATCGTCAGCATGTTTTATATTTAGCACATGATCATTTGCTTGCTGGTCATCTTGGAGTCACAAAAACTTACAATCGAATTTTGAGACATTTCTTTTGGCGAGGGTTAAAAAAAGATGTAGTTCAGTATTGTCGTGCCTGTCATTCTTGTCAGTTGGCTGGGAAGCCGAATCAAATTATTCCACCCGCTCCTCTGACCCCCATACCAGCAATCGGTGAGCCGTTCGAGCACGTTATTGTAGATTGTGTTGGGCCATTGCCTAAAACAAAATCAGGTAACCAGTTCCTGTTAACCATCATGTGTGTGGCTACTAGGTTTGCGGAGGCAATTCCGTTAAGAAAAATCACGGCTCCTATCATTATTAAAGCCCTCGTGAAATTCTTTTCTACATTTGGTTTGCCGAAAGTTGTACAGAGTGATCAAGGTAGTAATTTCTTGTCTAAGCTTTTTAAACAAGTATTACAGTCTTTGGGAATCACTCACCGCGTTTCAGCCCCGTACCATCCGGAAAGTCAGGGGGCATTGGAACGCTTTCGTCAGACTTTAAAGTCAATGCTGCGAAAACACTGTCTGGACACGGCTCGGGACTGGGATGAGGGGGTTCCTCTGGTTTTATTTGCTGTAAGAGAGACCGTACAAGAATCCCTCGGTTTTAGCCCAGCCGAACTCGTTTTTGGTCATCAGGTAAGAGGCCCACTAAAAGTTCTTAAGGAACATATGTTGTCGGTTGATTCAAGTCTGAGTGTTAACGTATTGGATTATGTTAGTAATTTTCGTGATCGGTTGCATGCTGCGTGTTCGCTGGCTAGAGAATCCCTAGCCAACACGCAGAAGGGCATGAAGCGAAGGTTTGATCGTAAAGCAGTGGCACGTTCTTTCATGCCTGGGGATGAAGTGCTTGTACTTTTGCCCGTACTTGGGTCATCTTTATCTGCTCGTTTTTATGGACCTTATGTAGTGAAGAAGAAAATGAGTGAAACTGACTATATGATCAGTACGCCTGATAGGAAACGCCAGAACTCGTGTGTGTCACATATAATATGCTAAAAGCTTACCATGTTAGGGAGAGTCCAGTGGGGAAAGCTTCGGAACAGATCGCAGGGCCCGCTGTCTCTTCTGTCGCTGTAGCCATGGGGCCAACCTCCTTTCCTGGTAGTTTGAGTGCGGATGAGGATGGCGTGGTTCTTCGTAATGCTCCTCAGCAGTGCGTAAGGTTAGAAAATTCTGAGATATTAAAAGATCTAAATTCTTTTCTTGACCATCTGACTGCTGACCAGAAAGCAGACATCGTTGAATTAATTTCAGATTTTAACTGTCTGTTTAGTGATGTCCCTAAATTAACGAATGTCCTGCAGCATGATATTAATGTAAATGGTGCTCGCCCTATTAAGCAGCATGCTTATCGTGTGAATGCGATAAAAAGATCAGTCATGCGTCAGGAGGTAAACTATTTGCTGGAGAATGGTTTAGCCAAACATAGTTACAGCCCTTGGAGTTCACCTTGTTTACTCGTTCCTAAAAAGGATGGGACATTTAGATTTTGTACAGATTTTCGTAAAGTAAACGCTGTAACGGTGCCAGACAGTTACCCTTTACCGCGAATGGAAGACTGTGTCGATAACATTGGATCTGCTTGTTTTGTGAGTAAACTAGATATGTTAAAAGGCTACTGGCAAGTCCCACTAACTTCACCAGCATCGGAAATCTCTGCGTTTGTAACACCTGACAGTTTTCTTCAATACACGGCAATGGCGTTCGGGCTTAGAAACGCCCCCGCAACATTTCAACGACTGGTAAATTTAGTGTTGGCAGATGTACCAAACTGTAATGCTTATCTCGATGATCTTGTTATCTATTCTGTAGACTGGCCAGAACATGTCCGTTTATTGAGAATTGTGTTTGAACGTCTTGCCAAATCTAATCTGACACTTAACTTGGCAAAGTGTGACTTTGGACAAGCGACAGTCACTTATCTTGGCAAAGAAGTTGGTCAAGGCCAAGTGCGACCGATAGAAGCTAAAATCGTAGCTATTTCAGAATTTTCAGTTCCTACTACACGTCGAGAGTTGAGACGATTTCTGGGTATGGCTGGCTATTATCGCAGTTTTTGCAGAAACTTTTCGACTATTGTCAGCCCTCTTACTGCCCTGCTTAGCCCGTCTAAACCTTTTGAATGGTCCGCTGAGTGTCAATATGCTTTTGACTGTGTGAAGACTCTTTTGTGTAATGCACCTGTTCTTCTGGCTCCGGATTGTTCTCAGGGTTTTAAACTGGAAGTCGATGCAAGTGCTGTTGGAGCCGGGGCTGTTCTTCTTCAGGAGGATAAAAATGGTATAGATCATCCTATTAGTTACTTTTCGCGCAAGTTTAATAAGCATCAGTTGAATTATTCCACGATTGAAAAGGAAGCCCTTGCTTTGTTGTTTGCTTTACAGCATTTTGAGGTTTATATTGGCTCCAGCAGTCTTCCTGTCATCGTGTTTACTGATCACAATCCCCTTGTGTTTTTATCTCGCATGTACAATCAAAATCAGCGTTTGATGCGATGGTCTCTAATAAACTATAAACAAAACTATAACTTGGAAATTAAACACAAAAATGGTACTGAAAATGTTGTAGCCGATGCTCTTTCGAGGGCTTAGTTATGGTGATATTATCACAAACTGTTTTTTTCTTAAGGGTGGGAGTGTTACGTCCCGGCAGGTGTGCCTTCGTCTCTTTCTCTCTCGCTTTTCTCTCCCTCCCTGTCATTTTCTTAGGATCAACCCCTCGGGATTGCTATTGGCTTAGGAGGCTGTCGATCTTTATTAACTCGAGTGTCGTCATGGCCTTTGCTGCCAATCCGGGCCATCGCCAGTCTTTTAAAAGAGACGTCTAGACGAACGCTAAGCAGAGGCGATTTTGGTTTTTCTGCTCTGTTCTAGCGATTGTTAATTTGCCTCTCCCTCTCGTTTTGGTCTTGTCATTTTCTTGTTATAATTTAAACTGTCATCTGGTTTACATTTGTGATTACCTTTCTTTCAGCTTGCTTTGTTGTTAGCTGATGACAACCTTCGCTTTGCCACAGGAGCTTTGGGCAGGTAATATGTCACGTGACGTACACGCTACAAACACCTAGTGATTCCAATGTATAGACACACCAGATTAGAAGTGAGCGCTGCTTATGTATTCTTCTGTTTGGTTAGTATAGGGTAGGAAAGTAAGGGCGTGTAAACGCCGAAGATTTGCTTTCATTGCTTTGTTTTCCTTTAGTTAGGTTAGAGGTTGAAATTGAGTTAGATTGGTTTTGGTTTTGTTCTTTTCTTTTCTTTAGCGCCACTTGCGTCCTTTTCTCCTGTGGGGGTTTATTTTGTTTTGACTGTTATGTAAATATTGTATATAATTTACTTAACCCTTTTGTGTATTTCGTTTCTTTATTTGTTGCAATTATCTATATTATTGTTGTTGCCATTAATATTGTTATTTCTTACTTTTCCCTAATTCTTGTAAAATAAATGATCTTTTGTTGACACCTCTGGTTGTGCTTGTCTCTTGCCACCTGCATTGTCACAAGGCTGGTCACAATTTCAATGTTACTACTTCCATCTCTAGACTATGAATTAAAAGTTCGTAACACAAACAGATACGGAAAGGCAGGCAAAGAGTCGAAACCAGAATAGCAGTCCAATCTGTTACCATACACAGGGGAATTCCAGAAGGCGAGAGTGATCAGGCAGGCAATGGGTCCAAACACAAACATCAGTCCAAATCAGGCTACCAGAACAATAGGAGAAATCCAGAGAATCCTTAATCAGAGAATCAGGCAGAGTCATACACAGAATATCAGGCTAGGAGAACAGAAATACGCTTGGTAAGGCAGGTAAACTGGCAATACTTCGCAATGAGTTCAAGTATGGTCTCTGTTTATAAAGCAGTCAAACAGGAAATGAGTGCAGAAGAAGTGGAGGGAGTGGAGCACGGTCAGTACTCGGGCGAGGGCTCCCTCTGCTGGTTAGGCCTTACAGTTCCCCTCTGTAAAGGGAATGGGGGGGGGGAATAATATTACCAGTTATGACTGATGCTGCAGGTGAGTGGTATAATGTCTTAATCATAGAAATGAAGTGTTCACCGAAGCCGAAACATTGCAGAACTGCCCACATATAATTCCACACTAGCCTGGCAAAGGCTTTTTCTGCATCCAGTGAAAAAACCGCACAAGGGCTTGGATGAGAATCTGCAAAGTCAAGAATATGAAGGAGTCGACGCATATTGTCAGCCGCATTGTGCCCCTTGATGAAACCGGTTTGGTCCTCCTTGATCAAACTATGAATTACCTTCCCCATATGAGAAGCAAAAACTTTAGCATAGATTTTTAGATCACATGGGATAAGCGAAATCGGTCTGTAGCTGGAACAATCTAATGGATCTTTCCCTTTTTTAAGAAGTAATGATATCAATTAAGTTTTTTGATCTCTATGAAATGCCCCATGTTAAATTGCAAAATTAAATGAATTAAGCATAAGTATCCCTACCAAATCCCAAATTTCTAAATATAATTCAGGGGGGAGACCATCTAGACCTGGCAATTTGCCCTTTTGAAGGCATTTTAGAGAGACGTGGAGTTCCTCCAAACTTAATGGGGCCTCCAAAGATTCTTTATCCATCTGTGAGGTCCGAGGCAGTTCCAATTTATCTAAATGCTGCTTACAAATTCTGTAAGCATCAAAATCTGTTTCGGCTTTATACAGATTTGTGTAAAAACCTTTAAATATTTAATTAATTGCCACAGGATTCGTGGTGACCTGATCATCCGATGATTTTATTGCGCTAATATATGCCTTAGACTCACATTCTTTCAACCTAAGGGCCAATAAATGACTAGGTCTCTCTGATTCGAAATAATATTTTTGCCTAGTCCTATGTAAAATAAATTCTGCCTTTGAGTGTGAAAGTAAATCATATTCTTCTTTTAGAGAGGACAGCTGTGCAGCCTGTTGCTCAGTAAAACGTTGTTTTTGTAGGTTTTGTAATGATTGGATTTTATTTTCTAATTGTGTAAACTGGTGAGTTTTCGCTTTGGCAAGAGTAGAAGAGAAAGATATACAGAAACCTCATATAGCACACTTAGTCGTTTCCCACAGTATTTGAGGATCCACATCAGAGGGCATATTAATTTCAAGAAATTCCTTAATATATTATTTTAGAGAAGTAATGAAAGTCTGATTACTTAATAATGATATGTTAAAGCGCCATCTAGGGGACTTGTCTTTAACATCAGAAAGAGGAACACTGCACAACACAGCAGAATGATCAGATAATAAAATTGGTAATATAGAGATGGAGGAATTAGACAAAATTAAAGATGGGCTGAGAAATATGTAGTCTATCCTAGAGAAAGTCTTATGTCTATTAGAAAAAAAGGGAAGTCCTTAGATTTAGTATTCTGAATTCTCCAACGATCGATTAAATTGAGCTCAGTGATACATTTATTCAGTAATTTAGAGGATGGATTGGCTGTTGTATCAGATTGAGATTCATCTAAAGCAGGATTTACGACAGCATTAAAATCACCACCCACCACTAGAGGGCAATCAATCTGCTCAAGTAGAGTTTTGGAAATCTGTGTAAGGAATGCACTGTCTGTCTCATTCGGACCATAAATAGAGACCAATGCTAACCTATTATTATATATTTTGCATCGGATAAAAACAAATCTACCCTTCTCATCACTTCCAAGGTGTTCAATTGTTAAATTTAACTTCCGGTTAACAAGGATAAGCACCCCTTAGTTTTATTGAGAGCGCAGGAAAAGGCTGCTAACTTATAATACTTATTCTGGAAACGTGCCACGTCAGATTGTTTTAAATGTGTCTCTTGTATTAGGGCACAGGAAATAGATTTACGGTGTAAATATTCTAACACACGGGTTCGTTTAACAGCAGAATTTAAACCATTCACATTCAGTGATAAAATATTTAGAGTATGCATTGAATATTCATAATCCCAAGATTGTATTCAATAAATGAAAAAAAGCAGAAGCACTTCCATTCCGTAAGTAACATGTAAACGCTGATGTGCATTTTAGATACCAAACCTCCTAGGTGAAAAATCCTTTTAGAAATAAGGTAAAATAAATAAAAGTATAAATGTTTATTGTAAAAAATAAAAACAACATAGAAACTTGAACAACCGACAACCATAAACAAGAAACAACTCAGACCGCACATTACCGAGAACGTAGGTCTGATTGAGCAACAAAAAATAGTGATGGTACGTGACCGATCCACTCCAACGCAAGACATGTCCCCCGAAAGGCTCACACAGCCAAAAAATGTTTTGTAATTAAGCCTACTCTCCATTAGTCCCCTCCAAAAAAGAAAAAAAGGGTGTTAGTCTTACCAGCAAAGAGATCGTTGTAACAGACAGATAGGACAATATCCCAGTAGGAGAGAGGAGAGAAGAAAAAAAAAAAACAGGTTCAGCAAATATCCATGTACATCCTGCCATCATCCCCTACTGGGCAGCTAGGACCGCCTCCATCCCGACCATCAAGCCCCTCCCGCCGGGCCGGAGAGATAGTGGCCGCTGTTTTCCCGTTGCCTTCCCATAGAGCCGCGGCATACGTCTTCTGCTGAGACAGGGAGCTGATAAAATCCTCCGCTTTCTGAGGAGAGTCGAAACTTTTCTGCTCCTCTTTGTGCTGTAGTTTAATTACCGCCGGATAGATGAGGAAGGGCTGGCGACCACGTGAAGTCATCTTCTTCAAAACCGGATTAGAGGCCTTTCTCCTGATGGTTGTGGCTGGACTAAAGTCGGGAAAATATAGTAGTGTGACACTGTCCTGTGCGCATTTCACCGGATAAGCCTGCCGAGCACCTTTCAGGATCTCTGATCTGTCATGCCATTTTAGTACACGGAAGATGAGAGTACGCGGCCGATCGGAGCCTCTCCCTCCGTCATACACACGATGTGCCTGGTCAATCTCAATGTCACGGCCTTTCAGCGAAGGAATCCACTTGGAAAGATTAACTCTGAGGAAACCAGCCGCGTTGGAGCCCTCCGCCCCCTCTGGCAACCCCACCAGCCGTCATCTTCTCGGTGAGTCGCTCCAGCTGATTTCTTAAGTCCCTGACTGTCCTCCTATCCTCACGTGCAGCTGCTTGAACGGAATCAACCCGGTCACGTGTCTGCTTCGCCACAGTAGCTATCGCCTCAAGCTCCTCTCTTAGCTCTTTAACAGACTTGTTGGTCGCTTGTATGTCCTCACGCAGTTCGCGCAATGCTGGAATCAGCACAGAGTCCACCGCATCTCTTACTGCCGAAGTCACAACCGAATTCAAAGTGCTTTGCTGCTCTTTAAGTGCTAGCTTAATGCTGTTAGCAATAGCATCGTCGAGGTCCTCTCTGGAGATGGTGGAATCTTTGAATTTTCTCTTCATTGGCGATTGCTCAATCTCTCTTTTCCAATCGCCTTTGTCTGCCAAAGCACTCATGACGGGTCTATACAGAGTGGTTTAAAATTTACTGACAGGATTATACAATATGTGGCAAAGTGAGCAGAGCGAAAGACTAAGCGTGCATCGCTGTCGAAGGGTCACGTGATCCTCTCCAACAACTATAGTTTTGAGAGGTTTGTATATTTTATAGATCAATATCATCTTAAGCCAGATTCGGACGGTAATTGTTTCTCATATGGACGTCTGTAAAAATAAATGTACATATCACCTCAGTGATAAAACTCATGGATTCGGATGGCGATTTATTCACAGTGGAGGAGCGAGTTCTGTGATCTTGCGCACCCGGGAACGCGCTGCTCACGTGGCCAATCACATGATTGTCGGCTGTAAATAAAATTAATTTTATTTACAAATTTATTCTTATTGTGTAAAATTTATTTAAATATACGTATGTAAAATGTATTCTTATTATTCCAAGCATATTTTATAATATTTATTATTTGATTATTTAAATCTCCTGTTTAAAAATAGGAAAATAGACGCGCTATAGTTGTATATAATTATACGTGATATATATCTGTTTATAATGCACATTTTAAAATTGTATTGCATACCTGCTGCTGCCATAATAAAGACCCATTTGAAAGTTTATGTGCTTTTCTTCTCTTTCTGCTCCCAGTCGCTGTGGTTGAGCAGTCATGAAGTATTTTTCTTTTAAATACTTTCCAGCATTTCAGAAATAATATGTAAATTACACCGAAGTACAACGTTACGGTGTTCGGGAGTGCTCAAAAAGGGATTAAACACTGAATTTTGAATCGATTTCTTCTCGTAAACTCAGGGATGTGGATTCGGACGGCAATTAAATTACCACACGACCTCTGTGTTTGTCAAAAAACAGTAGGTAATTCGGCCGGGGATTTTCACGGGGATGGTGAGAGAAAAACACCGACATCCTGGATTCGGACGGCAATTAAATCACCAACTACCCCCTGTATATGGTGAAAATCACTTGCGTCCCCCTGAGAAACAATTACCGTCCGAATAGGGCTATAGAGTGCCTTTCAACCCTCAGAATACTTCAGAATACTAAAAAAATTGTTTTTAATTTCCCATTCGCTTTATGTCATATCATAAATAGTAGACACTCAAGTACTATAGAAACATATTAGTTGAGCTCCCACACATTTTTTGTTTTGATATTATGGGCCATTATTCGAAGCATAAACCATAAGATATGTCCACCCTGTCATGGACATATATATTACAGTTTAATAAGTTTTCATTGCAAAATTAAGATGCAAATTATATTTTATGAAGGGTATGATGTCCCTTTCCTAAACAGGGTTATTAAGTCCGTAATAATATAATAAAAATAAATAATATAATTACATCCTCAATCACATTGATATACCCCCCCCCCCCCCATTAATTTTAGTTTTTAGCAATATTAAATACAAATGAACGCTATGTCCAACCTGTGATGTTTATGTCCACTCTATCGAGTGTAAGGGTGCTTTCACACTTGGCCCATTGTTTTGGAACCTGACGCATTTCCCCCTTAGCTCAGTGCGTAGCTCGGCATATTTGAATGCGGCAATCGCGCTCGGATCCGCACCAAAACAATCGGTCCGAGATCGCCTGAACGAGGTGGTCTTGGCTCGATTGAAAACAAACTCTGGAGCAGTTCGGTTGTAGTGAGAAAGCAATCCGATCCAACGGACCAACGAACCAGGCTATATGGATAATTACAAAAGTTCTGTGAAAAGCAGTAGACGATGTCTGTGGGTGAGCACGTCTTCGCCATTCAAAATCAAAGCACGCCTTTTCATTTTATAATGCCGTTTTATTGCTCTTCGTAGTAGGTGCATTTGAACAATGTTTTCCAGACGAATCCTGGACTCCTGCTCAAAATGATAAATTAATAAATTAATATTATGACAGCTACAAAAAACAACAACAATAAGCCCTCGAAGCTGTTGTAGTTCCATCTGACGGATGACAGCTATGAGCGGAATTCCTGAAAATAAACTGTGGAACTTTGACCAATGAGAGGACAGTTTACTCGCACATGACTTGTATCAACAATTTTGGTCTGTTTAGAAACTTCGCCATGTGAAAGTGAACCGCACCAAGAATAAAAAGCAACATTGTAATTATTTTAATCCCTGTTTTGGAACAAAGCAATCGATCTATGGGTGTGAAAGCACCCTAAGTGGAGTCTAACATTTTGGAACAATGACAGGGTGGACATTTTGAGCTTCAATTAGCATATTAGCTTACAACAAGAGAATTTGGTATATTTAAACTTACATATTTTGAAAATACTGAACTCTAATCACTTCTGGCATATTTTATGCCAACAGGGTGAACATGTTAAACTTTGGCAAAGCAAGTAAGCAAACTCATACGAAGGAAATTTGTCAGTTGAAAAGTCACCAACTTGCTCAGCTCAGCCGTTGAAATTCCCACTACTGAAGAGACAAAAAAAATCTGTTGTCCTGATGTCACTAAAGGGGATGGCCTTTTCTTAAAGGGATGGATTCCCCAATACGACAGGGTGGACAACCATTCAAGGGAGCAGTGCATGGGACATAGCAAAATAACACGCATCCTCAAACACAAAACTAAAAAAAATCTAGAAAATGTATCTAAAGAGCCAAGTTATGCTTTTGTTATGAATATAAAAACTTAGCCTAATATAACACACCATTTCATAGTCATTTTTATGTTAAGTTATCATGGCAAATGTGTTATTTATGTACAGGACACCAAAAGGCACCCTACAGTGTTATTGTCACGGAAACACCAGGCTCTTCCACCAATCAGCGATCCCAATCACCGGAGTTCTGATCACATGCACCTGACAGTCGTTCACTAACCACCAGCACCACAGTATAAGAGCACGCAGCACACACAAGCACATTGTCTGGTCTCCATTGTGGAAAAGGACTCAACTTGTATGCCAAGCTACTTACCTGACTTCCTGCTCCAAGTTTCCCCCCGATCTCCTTCATCTGCTCCTTGTGTTCCTGTGTGTTTGCTTCAATTACCTACCTGCATCCAGTTCCCGATACCAGCTCCTGGAAACTCACTCCGTCATCCCACAATCTCTCAAAACCTGGTAACAGAGAATATCTTCATCCGTATCATCTCCATTCAAGTTAAAGACTCTATATATGCCATTACTCCCCTGCTTCCGCTGTTCATTTACATCAATACAATAAACTCGTCTGTTTGATTCTAACCTGTCTGTGTCCTGAGTCTGACTACACGTTACAGTTATTGACCCCTATATGAGGTTTGCCTTTTAAAAGTGTCATTCTACTTGTTTTTCAGAGAAGACATTTGTCACTAACAAAGTGGATGGTGAGCGAAGGTGGTGGCCATGTTTTGGAGCAGCACCTGGGTTTTGCAGATGGCTATGCGTTCTTTGGTTGCTTGTCTTTTTTTTCCCCATTATGTTTCTTTTGCCTAAAGATTCTTTGTGAGGATAAATCCAGAGGATACAACATAATGCACTGCAAAATGTCCTAAGACAGGAGAAATGGTGAAGATGCACTGTTCCAGCATTGGAAAACTGTATTTTTTTTTTGTTATACATGCAATGTTTTAAATAAAGCATTTCATATTTTGCAATTATTGTCTGTTTTAATTGAATGCCAGTAGTACCTATGTAGAGTAAAAATAAAATGAATTCTATATAAAAATGATAAAATCGAATGAAATCTATATTAAAATGAATGACCATTTACAGTAATTTACTATAAAACAGTACAGTTTGCAGCTGTAAATAAAACAGTTTGCTACTGTACATCTTAATTACAGTAACTTACTGGCAACAGTGCTGCCAGTAAGTTACTGTAAAAACCCTTTGAAATGTCTAACAGTGAAGCCAAGCCCTTTCTCAGCATTTGTTCTCTAGCTCTGCTTTCTTTCATTTCTCGCCCATTTTTGTCCTCCCTCCAGCTTTATTCTTTTCTTCCTTTGTTTGTTTGTCTTTCTACTTTCTCCTTTTTTTCTGTTGCTCCTTCTAATACACACACATACAATCACACAGCATAATTTCCTATTTATGGTGACAGAGACGAAGGAATGCTTTGAAGTCTTTTATTGACTTTTACTCTACAAAGCCATCAATACCCGCACAAGTAGAGATAGCATTTGAACATGAATAAAGCCGCTACTTATGACATTTATCTGAGTTTATTCATCTGGAGATTACAGCTGTTTCCCTAAAAGTCCTATCAACATAAAAGCTCCATGCGGAATATCACAAATCATAATAATGCTCTTAGCAATACTCATACATGCTCTAGCAAAGCATTATGGGAAATAAATACAAGGCTTTTATATGGCAAATAGGACAAACAAGCTTTCGTGTCGAGAGGACGGCTCTTAAAGGGCGGTCACGCTGGGCTTTGTGTGCCATTCTGTTGCTCCTTCTAATACACACACATACAAACACACAGCATAATTTCCTATTTACGGTGACGGAGACAAAGGAATGCTTTGAAGTCTTTTATTGACTTTTACTCTACAAAGCCATCAATACCCGCACAAGTAGAGATAGCATTTGAACATGAATAAAGCTGCTACTTATGACATTTATCTAAGTGTTTATTCATCTGGATATTACAGATGTGTTTCCCTAAAAGGTCCTATCAACATAAAAGCTCCATGCGGAATATCACAAATCATAATAATGCTCTTAGCGATACTCATACATGCTCTAGCAAAGCATTATGGGAAAGAAATACAAGGCTTTTATATGAAAAATAGGACAAACAAGCTTTCGTGTGTCGAGAGGACGGCTCTTAAAGGGCGGTCACGCTGGGCTTTGTGTGCCATTCTGTTGCTCCTTCTAATACACACACATACAAACACACAGCATAATTTCCTATTTACGGTGACGGAGACAAAGGAATGCTTTGAAGTCTTTTATTGACTTTTTCTCTACAAAGCCATCAATACTCGCACAAGTAGAGATAGCATTTGAACATGAATAAAGCCGCTACTTATGACATTTATCTGAGTGTTTATTCATCTGGATATGACAGATGTGTTTCCCTAAAAGGTCCTATCAACATAAAAGCTCCATGCGGAATATCACAAATCATAATAATGCTCTTAGCGATACTCATACATGCTCTAGCAAAGCATTATGGGAAAGAAACAACGCTTTTATATGACAAATAGGACAAACAAGCTTTCGTGTGTCGAGAGGACGGCTCTTAAAGGGCGGTCACGCTGGGCTTTGTGTGCCATTCACTTACATTTATATGAATGCGAATAAATGTGGAGAATATTTGTCTTTCACTGCCTACAAAAGTTTGGGTTTGGTGAACTCTGACCTGCAAGTTCGCAAAGCAAAAGGACGTTAGACCAACAGAAGATTCAAATGTCACAGACTGGCCTCTTGGATGAAAATCAAACATGGGGGAAACTCTTCGCGGGGAAATCGACGGCGCCTTCCGCGGGGAAATCGATGCCGCCATCCGCGGCTCCCTCAGGCCCGCCGATCGCGGGAGATATCCGCCGCCGTCCGCGGCTCTCCGAAGCCCGCCGCTCACTTAAGTCCGCCGTCCGTGGGGAAAGCCAACCCGTTGTCTGCGGCTCACCCAAGCCCGCCGTTCGCGGGAGATCGACGCCGCCATCCGCGGTTCACCCGAGCCCGCCGTTTGCGGGAGATCGACGCCACCGTCCACGGCTCTCCTTAGCACGCATGTGGCAAGCCCGCCTGGAGTGCATGTGGTAAGCCGCCGCTGACTCAAGCCCGCCGGCCGCTGCTGACTCCAGTTCCCGAGTTCCGGCCAGGAGTGCCGTTTTAAGTCTTGTTGTGCAGGATCAGTTTTAATCTAGTCATGTCATGTCGGTCTTGTCCACGGAGACTCGTCCTCTTGTGGTGGCTACGGAGGCCATTCCCAGCCGCCTGCCTCTCCTGTCGCTGCGGTGGAAGCGGTTGCTGAGGGACCCTGTGAGGGCCCCTGACTCCTAGTCATGCCCAGAAGAAGCCTCAGCTTCCAAGCTAGCTCAGGAGGGCTTCCTGTTCCTGTGGGCTGTCCTGTCTTGTCCTGTTTGTCTAGCCCCGGAGGGCTGTCCTGTCTTGTTTCTGTTTGTTTGGCACTGGAGGGCCCTGTTACCCCCTAGCCGCCCCATGGAATTTTTTTGGGGGTAGAATGGTTTTCGGCTGGAGTGGCCGGGCCGAGGGATGAGGCCACGGCCACGAAGACCACCTGCCATAGCCAGGGACGGATTATGACGCAGCGGTGCCCTGGGCACAGACTGAATAAAGGCCCCCCTCCCCCCCCCCCCCCCCCCCCAAAAAAAAATAAATAAATAAATAAATAAAAAATAAACAACATGTTAACTATATCATGAGATGTCTCGATTATCAATAAGTAAATGGATTTTGGACCTTTATATCTCACAGACGCACACACATTACAGACACATACTTGCGCACACACGCGGAGACGCCGAACGAAACTTGTTGTCAGTGCTGCGGCTGCCCGGCAAATTTATCAATAAAATAGTTTCGCAGTTGAAAAGCTACATGACATTTCTCAGTAGCGAGGTTCTTGAGGCAGTTCAACTTAAATATTTGTTATTAGACGCTGCTGCTGAACATTGTTGAGAGACGCATAGATGCTGGTATTCACACGCACTTAATCTCTCTCTCTTTAATAAGTGTGTTAGACTGCATTAATAACTGCATTAGCCTGCATATCAATGGCTCAAGCCCCTGTTATTAGCTCTAAAATGACGTTTTGGAAATTGCAATGGAAGGTTTATGAGGTGCGCAAGAAATTAGATCAACAGAGAGAGGCAGGGCACCTTGTCTCAAAAACTTTGATTTATTGCCCTCATAAAAATCCCACCCAGTAAGCGCCCAATCCCTCCCACCCCCTAGCTGGACACCTGTTGTACACCCCCACCATCTAGATGAGGAATTGATTATTCGGTCCGCTGTGTTTAAGGAATTTTTTATGACTTGTGTGTGTGTGGGGCCATTGTTATGTGATTTAAACTTTAAATGGTGAAATCATGTTAAAGGGATGTTTTTATTAAAGTGTTTTTTTCACATTGTGTAAAACGTGCGATGATTTGTTTTCTCACCTACAAGACGTGTTGTAGGGAAAACAATGTTAGGCAGAGTTAGAAAATAAAACATTAGTTTTCTTTTCTATCGTTTGACAGAGTTAAAGAAGGTGTTTTGTTCACAAAAAAGCCGCAAACACTAGAAATGGTGTCTTATCTTACCGTGTTACAGTTTAAAGATCATACGGTTTAAAAGTAAAAAAGAGCCTTAAAATAAACGAATATCGTTTGTTAAAACAAGGCTATCCTGCAGTAGTCTGTCGTTACAAGTTAGTTTGTTCACAAAAAAGCCGTAAACACTAGAAATGGTGTCTTATCTTACCGTGTTACAGTTTAAAGATCATACGGTTTAAAAGTAAAAAAGAGCCTTAAAATAAACGAATATCGTTCGTTAAAACAAGGGTATCCTGCAGTAGTCTGTCGTTACAATTTAGTCACGACAGTAAAAACGAGAAGAAAGAATCCCCGAGAGCCTAGAGCTGATCCGTCAGACATCCGCGCTCTGTAGCTGCCAGACTCCAAATGAGGTCCTGGAACCCCGGGTGACCAAACCACGCCTACGGCCGTCCCCTAACAGAGGCGGAGAGACGAACCAAAGATTTAAAATAATTAAAGTATGTTTTTAACGTTATTTTAATAAATCTATAGCAGTTCTTTAATTAATGAAAACCTTCTCACTTTAAAATTAGGATAGCCTACACAAGAATCCTTCTAACTCTAATTCTTAGGAAAAATGTTGTTTATTTTATTTTATTTCGCTATTCACGCTTAAACAGAGGCGGAGAGACGAACCAAAGATTTAAAATAATTAAAGTATGTTTTTAACATTAGAACGAACGTTATTTTAATAAATCTTTACCAGTTCTTTAATTAATGAAAACCTTATCACTTTAAAATTAGGATAGCCTACACAAGATTCCTTCTAACTCTAATTCTTAGGAAAAATGTTGTTTTATTTTATTTTATTTGCTTAATTCATCTATTCCTTTAATCGGTCCTTGATTTTTGTCAAACTTAAGACATCACGCTATGATGGTGCTATAAAAAATTAGGCTGACCTACGCAAGAGTCCTTTTAAACATAACCTCTGTTTTGTTTTATTTTACGCTTAATAACTTTATTTCACTCGATGGTTTTGTCAATCTTAACTTCCGACGTGGTATAACAGTTAAAACGCACGTACGCGCGTACAAATATCTAACAGGACCGAAACCAACTGTTTTTTTTGTTTTGTTTCATACGTGTAATAAAATCAACGTGGGATTTCTCTTTGATTTTCCATCCGTACCATCCGGTCTGTGGACGGCACGTTATCTATTAATTGAAACAGACAACAAAGAAATGCAAATATCACGGCTCACGTAGAGCATGAGAGCAGGATGTATCCGTGCGTCTGGCCTAGTGATTACTGATGCGTTCATATCAGATCAAGATGCTGTTGTAACTCATTAGCAATCTAACGAGTTTTTGAAGTGGTCTGGCATGCACATTTTGTTAGAAGGTTAGTTAAAAACCGTAGATCAAAGGACAGCCCTCGCATCTATTTTATGACGTATGTATCCGGGATGTCTGGTAAAGGCATGGGTGATGACGTGGGGATGGAAGACCGTCCCTATTGAAACTTTTTTAGGCCGCAAGCGGTCTAGTTAAAAGTTATATATATATATATATATATATATATATATATAGTATAGAAAGAAAATATTTTTCCAAAGAAAAGGTGTATTTTATAAAATAGATCTGACGAATTAGGGTTCACAACGGTTCTGTATGAAGTGCTATAGATAATACAGAATTTAAATAAATAGAACTCCTAAACTTAGTTTTTAATAATACGATCCCTGTAGAAAAATCATGTCTAATACATATACTTAGTATCGAAATTTCTTTTAGCCGCGTATATATATAATAAAGACTAACTACTACAGACCTTCATACGAACAGATGGGGGCTGTTCGATAAACAAACGGCCTGCTTTGATGTTTCAATCTACGAGTTCAAACGTTTCGTAGATAAGAAAAACGTCTGCTATGCTAACATAGCGGCCTTAAGTTGTAAAAGAAAATCTAACAGATGTTTTCATCCAGCTGTGTTAAGTAAGGTGTCGGAGTTGACGGCCGGACGGATCGATTGATAAAATTGCGCGGGACTTTCGATGGTTACAACTATTTATAACTTACTAAAGATTTGTGGTGTTAGGTCCCCATAGGTTTTACGAAACGTTTCGTGGATACGCGCCCCGCCTACACTCTGAAAGCTTAAAAGTAGACGCTATAACGAACTCATTAGCTGTAAATTCTAACTTCTTTACGCGCAAAGACGTTATACATCAATAAACGTAGGAGCCATGGCGGACAATTACGAGGGTGAGTTTTTTTTTGTTTTTGTTTTTTTTTTCATAGGTGTTATTTAAATAAATATGTTAATATTTGTTTAACAATACGATTATCAATTCCAGACACATACGCGAATATCGTGTTTGATGAAGATCTACAGCAGATCCTAGAGGAAATATGTAAGTTTTCAGTCCTTTCTACTGTACGTTTAAGGTCTAATAATAATAATAATAATAATGTTTTCTTATCATTTTAACCAGATGATGATACCGTGGTAGCTACCAACGAGGACGACACGTTAATTAACTGTAAGTTATACAGACATCATTTTTCTTAACTGCTTTGAAAAGTTTTAAGGGTGCATAAACAGTGTTTAAATTTTAGCAGACGTTCATGATGTTAACGACAATGAGGACCCTACAACCCATATAGAGATTACAGTGAGAACGGATGTACGTCACGAACCAGTCAGTGCTACACAGATCCCGCCCATCCACGGTGCGTGTTCGGACGTAGGAATGCAGACCGACGCATCTACGCAGGCAACCGCAAACGACTCTACCGTGCAGCGAAGCCAGCTCCAATACGGGTGCGGTCAAGGTGTGAAACGTATGAGATTTACCGAGCAGGAACCAACCGTCAGACCGACTACTAGTAGTTCAAGAAACACGGATAATAAAGGTATGTATTAAAACAGACATTAATGTATTTCACATTTGATTTTTATTTAATAAATGATTGTTATTCTTTTTACAGCGCAAGATCACGACGAAGGTGCGTTAACAGCATGGACTGACTCCATGGTCCACGCATGGGATCGGGTATCCTTTTCCGACACGGAAAGCGAGGATGATGATGAGGAGTTATATCGTGAAATGCCACGCGATGTTATACGCAGCAGTGATTTAAACAGAAGGCTTGATCACGAAGCTCTGAACCGCGTTAATTGTTATTTTGAGAGAGTTTTCGACTTGGCCGGGAGACCATTAACACGTCAGGATGCAGAAGAGATCACGACCAATTCACAAGGTGACGTAATAGCGATATTGAGGAATATTATTTCATGTCAACAACAGCACACCGAAGCTTTACGGCATGCGGCAGAATTTTGGAGAAGTTGCCACGACCAGTTGTATAATGAACTCAGACAGTTTCAACAGTCTATGTCAGGTTTACCAGAAATGGTCCTAGAGACCAGAACCGAGCAACGTCTTATTATTAGCGCATTATCTTTGATGTCAGAACGTCTGAATTTGATGCAACGAATATTATCTGAGTTGTACGAGCGTTTAGTTAGGAGACCGTAATAATAATTCACGGTGTAATGAAGTTTTTTTTTTTCAGTATTACTCATACACATTATTTGTAGCCTATTAGTGGTTGTTTATTCGTAATACGTATATACTCATTGTTGTTTGGTTGGTTATGTCGTTAACATTTCACATATGTTGATTTCTTATTATTGTTTTATTACTAATTGTATCTAATCGCGTTGTTTGAGTGTTTATGTCATTAACAGTTCACGTGTGGGGTGGTGATTGTACCTTCTTATTATTGTTTTATTAGTATTTGTATCTACTCATTCGTGAACGGATTATGTCGTTTTACATGCTTTTATCTTCTGCTTCTTATTATGATTAGCGATTGTTTTGAATTTATAACGTATGCCTCTTTGTTTTTGTCATAACTGTTTATGTTACTGTGCTGTTTTCAAAGGGGTTGTATACGTTTGAATTATTTTTCTATGCTTGGTTTATGTTACTGTGTGATTTTCAAGGGGATACAGACGTTTGAACTATTTTTCTATGCTTGGTTTATGTTACTGCGTGGTTTTCAACGGGTTGTACATGTTTGAACTATTTTTCTATGTTACTGTGTGATTTTCAAGAGGGGTTGCAGACGTTTGAATTATTTTTGTATTCCTGATTTTAAAAAATAACTGTGGTGTTTTCAAAGGGTTGCACACGTTTTAATTATTTTTGTATTTCTGCTTTTTAAAAATAAGTGTGGTGTTTTCAAGGGGGTTGCACACGTTTGAACTATTTTTGTATCTCTGCTTTTTAAAAATAAAATTTCAAAATGAGCGGTAAAAGGTGTCACGATGATTTACATAACCATGTACTGGAAGATGAACAGAACCCATTAAGACCTAGGCACGACTTTCAAAATAACAGCGAACAGTTACGCAAACTGATTAACCAACAGCTACAAATGTTGGAACCTGATTCGCTTAATATGATCGAAAGATTGCATGAAATCATAGACGAACAGCATGAACATTTGGCTATGGATATAAATATGGATGAACAGATTGGATCGCGGCCTTCTAACGATGCCTCAGATTATGACCCGATGGCTCCAGATATGGGGCTTAGTCGTGATTTTATAGATAGATTAATATCCGATGGAGGACGTGTGGGAGATTTTACAGTTATTCCAAGACCGAGATTTAACGGTCTAGAAATACGCAGAACTTTAAATTTCCGCGAAATCGCCGCAGATGACTATGCGGCTTATAATATCTTTTTGCAAGATATTATGAACGAGATCGTAGATTTTTCGCGGCTAATGGCAGGTGATGACGGTTTTATTAACGTGTCTCTGCAGGGCGAGAGTCTCCCTACAGACATTAATGCCGTTCTAACGCCTGATACTAATCATGACTTTAGCACATTTGTCGATCAAATCGAACGCGCGGTTCAAAGCAATGCAGACGTGGGATGCGATTCTGCTTTACAGCTATGCGTATCAGTGGTACGTAACAGACATGGTGGGGCACGTAGGAAACTAACAGATCTAGCTCACAACACGGTGATCCAAAAAAATAAGATGAATCTTTTTGTGCCAAAAGACATAGCAGACAATAGATGTTTCAGCATATGTCTAGCCCATTTTTTAAACCCGCATTGTCCCGACCAGGAGTTGCACGCTATAGCGTGTAAAATACACGCCGAATTGGGTTACCAACCGCAAGATAAAATAGCCTTTCACGATGTATCTAAATTCGAAAGCGCTCTAGACTTGAGAATAGTAATCTTTCACAGATTGTGTTCAGGTAAATTGGAAGTGTATAAAACTACAGACGAAATACACAAGAACACCGTACATTTATATTTACACGATGGCCATTATAATTTGATAAAAAATTTGAAGGCGTTCTTAGGCTACAGCTACGTCTGCGAATACTGCTTTCAAGGCTTCAAGGATCGGAGTTTACATTATTGTAAATTTACATGTAACGTATGTGATACAAGTCTGTGTTACACGCACCCTAAGAAGTGGTTGCAGTGTGTGGATTGCGCTAGATATTGTCGATCAGACGTTTGTTATGAAATGCATAAACGGCCGCAAAGCGACGGCGTGAAGTCTAGGTGCGATCTTGTGAAATATTGTGACAAATGTTGCAGGCAGTATAGAGCGAAATGGAACGGCGATAAGCGGTTAACACATGTATGTGCACCGTCCAAATGTCCTCATTGCAGCGCGATACTGGTAGATGAAGAAGAGCACACGTGTTATATACAGCCTCTAAAACTGAGCGTTCATGATGAAAAATATATTTATTATGATTCCGAGACGATGCACGAAAACGGGCGACATACAGCAAACTACGTATGTGCCATTTCGCAAAACGGTGAGGAGTTTACGGCCGATGGGGTTGATTGTGCAGATAAATTGGTTAAGCATTTCAGACGTCCGAAATTTGAGGGGTATACATTTATAGCACACAATGCTTCAGGTTTCGACTCTTATATATTGCTCGAGTATTTTACAAGTCAGGGGTTGTCCCCAAAAATTATACTCCAAGGTTGTAGGCTCGTATATATGTACGATCATGCATTTAAACAGCGATACATAAGACAGCTACAGCTTTTTGCCTATGAAATTATCAAAAATGACATCGGCTTTAAACCTAAACACGGATGAAAAGGGGTTCTTTCCCCATCATTTTAATCGTTTGCAAAATGCAGATTATGTAGGACCTTATCCGTCTAAAGAACTGTACGGCTACAACACGATGTCCGATTCTGATCAAACAAAATTTGACAGTTGGTACGAGAGCGTGTCAGGACAGGTGTTTGACTTCAAAAAACAACTCGGAATGTATTGCAAGAACGATGTTGTTTTGTTGAGAGAAGGTTGCATGAAATACAGAAATGAGTTTATCGAATGCACGAGTGTGGACCCCTTCGGGTGCGTAACGCTCGCCGGCTGTGCAATGAAGGTGTTTAAAACGCTTTTTCTACCCAAAGACACAATAGCCCTAACGCACAAAAACGCATACATCAACCAATGCAAAGCTTATTCTAACCCTTCCATCCAATGGTTGGAATATATTAAAGCAAGTAAAAATGTCGATGTCCTGCATGCTTTAAATCGCGGGGAAGTCAAATTTGGGTCTTTTTACGTGGATGGCTAGTATGAAATTAATGGTGACAGAATAGCTTTGGAATACCTGGGCTGCTTCTGGCACGGTTGCGACTGTCGCTTTAATCCTAGCGAATTAAATCCTGTGTCAAAAATACCTTACGGTGTGCTCAGAAGACAGACTGATAACAAATTGGATGTTTTGCGCAAGAGTTACAATCTCAAAGTTTTTACCATGTGGGATTGCCAATGGACAAAGGCCAAACAGAACGATCCGGACGTCATAGCGTTTATGAGTAATTACGATGCGCCAGAACGTTTGAATCCTAGGGATTCGCTTTTCGGGGGCCGCACGAATGCCCTGAAACTTTATCATAAAGCTAGTGAGGATGAGCGCATTTCATACGTAGACTTCACGTCGCTTTATCCGTTCGTGCAGGCGCGTAAAACATACCCGATCGGGCATCCTGAAATAATTTTAAAAGATTTTGAACCGATCGACACGTATTTCGGTCTTATTAAATGCACGGTATTGCCTCCACGTAAGCTATTACATCCTATTATACCGTTCAAATCGCCGCAGGGGAAGCTATTGTTTGCGCTCTGTGCAGAACTGCAACTTCAGGAGACATGTCACCACTGCGATGAAGAAAGATACATAGCAGGTGTTTGGACCTCCGTGGAACTTTCGCACGCTGTTGCTAAAGGGTATTCGGTTGTCAAAATTATTGAAGTCTGGCACTTTCCTCAGACATCAGACGATTTATTCAGTGGCTATGTTAAGACGTTTCTCAAATTCAAGCAGGAGGCTTCAGGATTTCCCGCGCAAGTAGCGTCAGACTCCGAAAAGGAAGCATACGCCCACGCGTATTTTGAGAAGGAGGGAATTCAACTCGATTTGGACAAGAATAGCATTTAATCCACCCCGTAGGTCCATAATGAAATTTCTCTTAAATTCGCTTTGGGGGAGATTCGCCCTTAGGTGTAATTTACCCACAACCGAGCTTCTAACAGATCCTGAAGATTTTGCGCATTATATCTTTGGAAACGATCGCGTCATAAAACATTTCTCATTCGTATCAGACACTGTAGCCCTGGTACAGTGGTGTTATCAGGAGGACGACCCAGCACCTGCGAGGGATGTTAATATATTCATCGCGTCGTTTACAACGGCATACGGACGGTTGGAGTTATACAAAGTTATGGACAGATTAGGTCCACGTGTTTTCTACGTAGATACTGACAGTCTTATCTTTTCTACGAAAGAAGGGGAATGGATGCCTCAAACAGGGTCATATCTCGGAGAATTGACTAACGAGCTCGATCCTGATGATGACATCACGGAATTCGCAGCAACAGGTCCCAAGTCGTACGGTTTTAAAACCGCAAAAAATAAGGTGGTTCTTAAAGCGAAGGGCGTGACGCTTCATTCTGCAAATGCACAAGTCGTTACCTTAGAAAGCATGATATGTTTGGTACATGCTTATGTGACATCACGTGACACTACAGCCCTGCTCACCCGTACTGAGACCATTGTACGTAATAAAAAGAAGTTCACGTTGCATAATAGAGCAGTTTTGAAACGTTTCAAAGTTTGACAAACGTTATCAACAATTTTACCCTACGGGTATTGACAGCATTCATTACAGGATTTGAAGAAGCTTTTACAAACAACACAACATAATCTCTGCGGTGATCCCGGCCCTTCAGGCTCTGGGAAAACCGTCTTTGTAAAACAAATGTAATGCAAAACAGCAGACACATACTCAACATCTAAAAGTTCAATCATTGTGTTTTTAAAGGGAGGGAGAGAGGGAAGGACAACCTTTGTAAGAACACAAAAGTCACTCCTTTAAATAATCACGTACATTCAGTAAAAAAATTTATTACACTGCCAAGCCTCATTTTATGGTTGAAGGCCTGGCCCCACCGACTCGCGCCGTTGTACACTCACATGAGACAATTTGCAGGAGGCTACGGATCCAATATGCCTCTCTACACATGTGTGGTGTAAACTTTTTCAGTTCTGAATTATAACACAGAATGTATTCTTCACAGCTGTAAAACCAGCAAACAACGTTGATTCTCTTTTGCATTGAACTAATACAGAGACGCGATCAGAATCATCATTAAGACGGCAGATTTTTCCCGGTATAAACTTTTTATGGGTTATCGGGACAGACCAATCAATTCTCAGTAATGATGACAAAGCTAAAACCAGGTTTACATGTGTCCATAGACTGATGACGACAGGACATTCCCAAAACATATGCAGAAAAGTGCCTGATGATGTAGTGTTACATATATGGCAGTTCAAAAGAAAATTTGACTGCAGTTTCATTTTAAAAACCTCTTTTGTAAGGAGTTATGTATATAAGCTCTATGAATGACTTTGAAGTGAATAAGACGATGAGCCAGATTTTTCGTTGTGCGAGATGTTAAACTGAGATTAGACCACACTCTCTTAATACCCAGTCGACAGATAAATTAAGATCAGATAATTCCCGCGAGTAAAAAGATCACCGTCGTGAGAAAATAGTTTTAATAGAAAGAGGTTTTTCTCGTAATACCCTTGTTAATGTGGCAATAATTTTATTATATATTAAGGAAACAGATGGCCGACCAGCAGATGGCGCAATCCAGTCCCGCATAGGATGAGAGGAAATGGAAGAAGACCAAGGAACGCCATACGCTTTGAGAACCAGCAGAACGTAATTGAGGCGGTGTTCGCGAGAAAAACAAAATATGCAGATGCTGGTAGACAAAATTTGGCTCTCAATGCCTGAAATGAACAGAGGCCCTGGTTATCATACATATCACCGCACGTGTTCACACCTAAAGAGGACCAAGAGGGTTGGACAAATGGACGATTTCCACATACAAAGTTCAAATTGTGCCATAAAGGAGTACTGTTACACTATGTGTGTTCCCTGGGAATTTGAAGGGTCCACCTATCCGACGTTCAATCGTTTACCACTCCAGATTTTAATAGAGACATTAGCCACAACCGATTTAGACCACGGGAATTTATAATTATCCCCTTACAGCGGTTTTTCCTGTGCCAGTAAATAAAGGGGGATATATTGAAGTCTATTTGGTTTAACCTAACAATACCAAAACACGTCAGCTTCAACACCTCACCCTCCATGAAACTGTAGATTGAGGATCAACCCAATTATGAAGGGCGAAATCTTAAGCTGGAACGACCGCGGAATAATATAATTCAAAACATTTGGTAAAATGTCAGCCAAACATCTGTCCTCCTGCGCTATTAGGATGTTTTAAAGTGCGTAATGTGGTAAGTTTAATTCTGGGACATTAAAAGTATCGGCTCCGCATTCCAGATAATACTTAGACCTCGGGGGTGGAACGAATTATGGAGTTGCCGTTTTATCTCCTTTTCGAAAGTAACCTTAAACGGAGGGGGAGCTCTTAAAGTGAAAACAACCGCACACGTAGCATGCCGCCAGATTACACCTCCGAAAAAAAAAAATTAAATCGAGGTAATTTTCAATCTCAAAACCCCCAAATTCATCTAAAATAACAGTGGACTTTCCAATATAGATTCTTCCTTCCTATTGCAAAATGAGAGAGACTTTAAGATTCTTCCATCTTTGAATTTCTGTCATTTTTGACCTTAACGAAAATGTTATTAAAATACAAAATGCCTCTGCATAGAGTGCAATCTTATGAATGTTTTTATATATGGTAATGCCCAAATAGATGAAATTACATCCACGCTCTATTCCCACCTTAATAGGGATAAATGAGGGAATTTGTGAGAAAAATTAACCTTAACATTGTTAATTGGCATTAAAGCAGATTTTCCAGCTCCAATTTATTTTGTTGGGCGATATCCTGATAGGCTACTAAAATTATCAAATTCCACATTACTGCATTACACTAGAGACTGAAACATCAAAGTGGTCTAAATATAGAATAATATCATCAGCGTATAATGAAATACAATATAGATTATGGTCATGAATCTTAAACAGCTCGATACTTCAGATTTCCTGATGGCTTGTGCTAACCTAGGGTGGGGGTCGATTCTGTCCGGCTGTGGTTTTTGTTGTTGGCGTGGATAGACAAAACAATAAGGGGGAAAGTGGACACTGGGGGTTCCCTGGGGATGGGTTTCTCGGGGGGTTCCCCGCTGTAAAGGGCTGCGACCTTGATGAGGGGGAAATAATATTACCTTGGAGTTTTCTCTGGCGGCGGCATGCGGCGCTGCTGATGCTGCCGGCGGAGGTGAGTGGCGGCCGCACTATAATGTTGGTCGGGGGGGGTTAATCTGGGGATCTGCCTCCGGCTTGGGGTTAGAAACGAAGTGGGCCTGGGGGGCTTGGGTCCTGGTTGGTGTGCCGAAGCCGAAACATTGCAGAACTGCCCGGCTCTGGTGTGGGGGTCATATAATTCGATGCACTCTAGCCTGCGGGGGGGGGGGGGGGGTCAAAGGCGGGGTTACGGGCTTTCTGGGTGTCATCAAGTGAAACTGGAGATGGGGTGGGGTAGTTTTTCCGCTGTGGGGTCTGGTGGGCCGCCCCGGGCTGCAAGGGCCCTGTTGGGGGCCTGGGAGTCCGCCCTGGGCAAAGTCAAGAATGCCTATGAAGGAGTCGCGGGGGACGCATATTGTCAGAGGGGGGGTGCATTGCGCCCCTTGATGAAACCAGTTTGGTCCTCCTTGATCAGACTGTGAATTACCTTCTCCAAACGCTCCAGAAGCAAAAACTTTAGCATAGATTTTTAGGTGCGGGTGATCACATGGGATAAGCGGGGGAGGTGGTAATCGGTCTCCTCGTAGCCGCCTGCATCTCGAACAATCTAATGGATCTTTCCCTTTTTTACTGTCAGAACATACATATAGGGCCTTGGGGGTGGGCAATGAATGGCATCAGTGAGGGCGGTGTTTTCAGCCTTTATCTCTGGTGCCATGAAATGCCCCTTCTCATGTTCAATTGCAAAATTAAATGAGTTAAGGGGACATAAGTTGTGGATCCCTACCAAATCCTGTTTTAAAGCACCCCTTTCTAAAGCACCTAGAACAACACACACCAACACTAATTTGAGCAGGGGGGAGACCATGGGGTCTCCTTTTTTTTTTTTTTTCTCAGACCCGTTCTCTGCGTCTGGGGCCGGGGGATTGAGGATGCCCGCCCGGTCGGGGTTTGAAGGCTTTTTTTCTCTGCTGCTGCAGAGAGACGTGAAGTTCCTCCACGCCGGAACTTAATGGGGGTTTAGCTCCAAAGATCGGGCGCTCTTTATCCATCTGGGGGTGGGGGTGCCTGGATCCGAGGCAGTTCCATTTATCTATGGGGAGTGTGATGTGGGTACTGCTTACAAATTGGTTCATGTGGGGCAAGGTGTGAATCTGTTTCGGCTTTATAGGGTGGGAACAGATTTGTGTAAATGTGTGCTTGTCGTCTACCTTTAAATATGTCATCGGGCCTAATTGCCACAGGGTTCGTAGTGACCCCCACCCCACCACCATGCCCTGCGGTGGATCAGCCGGTGCGTTGGTGATTTTCGCGCCGGGGCATTGCGCTAATATATGCCTTAGACTCGCCCCGATTGTGGGGTGGGGGGCTTTGGGTCTCCGAGCCCACCTCCGCCCTGGTGTGGTCGGCTGCCGGT
This sequence comes from Schizothorax lantsangensis, assembly GCA_027422415.1. NCBI lineage: Eukaryota > Metazoa > Chordata > Actinopteri > Cypriniformes > Cyprinidae > Schizothorax > Schizothorax lantsangensis. The sequence continues at coordinate 33,038 of JAPDDO010000319.1, forward strand.
GGAAGGGCCCGCCACGGCATGGGGCGCCTAAATGACTGTCGGAGGTCCCGCCTCGGGCTCTCCTCTGATTCAAAATAATATTTTGGAGGCCGCGGTGTCTAGTCCTGGGGGGCCTCCGGATGTTTGGGGCCCGGGTCTTAAATTCTGCCTTTGCCTTGCGGGAGGGGCTGTGTTCCCCAAAGTAAATCATATTCTTGGAGGAACTTTTAAAGAGGACACACACAGCTGTGTAGCCTGTTGCTCAGTAAAAACAGGTGTCACAGACACACATGTTTTTGTGTTGCTTCAGGTTTTGTAATATTAGATTGGCTGCTCATAACATTTATTTAGAATCTAATTGTGTAAAATGTTGGTTGTTGCTGGTCTCTTTGAGTTGTGTCTCGGTTGTTTTCTTTGGCAAGAGTAGAAGAGAAAGATATACAGAAACTGTTTTTTTTGTTTTTGCTTTTTCTCCCTCTCTCTCTCTATAGCACACTTTTTTTTCTCTCTCTCTCTTCCCCTTCTTTGTCGTTTCCCACACCCTTTTTTTTTTTTTTTTTTTCTTTTTTTTTCTTTTTTTTTTTTTTTTTTTCCTTTCTTCTTTCTTCTTTCTCTCTCTTGTATTTCTCTGTCCCCTGGTCTTGATCCACATGTGGTTAGAGGGCATATTAATTTCAAGAAAGTCCTTAATATATTCTTTTAGAGAGGTAATAAAAGTCTGATTACTTAATAATGATATGTTAAAGCGCCATCTAGGGGACTTGGCTTTGACATCGGAAAGAGGAACACTGCACAACACAGCAGAATGATCAGATAATAAAATTGGTAATATAGATATAGAGGAATTAGATGAAATTAAAGATGGGCTGAGAAATATGTAGTCTATTTTTTTGCCTAGATTCCAGAAAGTCTTGTGTCTATTAGAAAAAAAAAGTGAAGTCCTTAGCTTAAGGATAGTATTCTGAATTCTCCATAAATCGATTAAGTTGAGCTCAGTGATAAATTTATTCATGCTATAAAAAATTTAGAGTCCTAAAAGATGGATTGGCTGTTTACTGTATCAGATTGAGACAAAGACTTCTGTTTTTTGTTTCTGCGGAAAAAAAGCAGGATGAAAATTATGTTGCACAGCATTAAAATCACCACCCTTGTTTTGCTTACCACTAGAGGGCAATCAATCTCCTCAAGTAAAGTTTTGGAAATATTTTATATTATATATGTGTAATTATTATATATAAATATTGGAATATCTTTATTTGCACTGTCTGTCTAATTATATTTTATCATTCGGACCTTTTTATAAATATAAAAAAAACATGACCAATCTTGCACTATTTGTTTTCTACCTTGTTTTATTATTATATATTACACATTGCATCGGATAAAAACAAATCTACCCTTTTGTGAAATTCTCATCACTACATTTTCAATTAAAGCACACGTGTTTAGAGAGACAATTGTTAAATTTAACTTCCTGTTAACAAGGAAGGATTGTGGGTGCAAGCACCCCTTCCCACAAACAGCATATCATGAGGAAGTTGGGGGGGTTTCTGGGCGGGATTTTGAGCGCAGGAAAAAGCTATTAATTTCACACAGTAATACTTGGTGATTCTGGACGGCACCTGAAAGACGAAGAACGTGCCACAACAAAAAACACGTCAGATTGTTTTAAAGACATGTGTCTCTTAATAATGTATTAAGGCACAGGAGATAGATTTACGGTGTGCCGTAAAAGAATATTCTTTTTGGGAATACACGGGTTCTTTTAAATTTCTTTGGAGCAGAATTTAAACCATTCACATTCAGTGATAAAATATTTAAAGTATGCATTGAATATTGAATGATTCATAATCCCAAGATTGTACACAATAAATGCATTTGAAAAACATTTGAAAAAATCAGAAGCACTTCCATTCCGTAAATAATGAATCCCGTAAACACTGATGTGCATTTTAGATACCATTTGAACCTCCTATATTTGAATGAAAAAATCCCTTTAGAAGTAACGTAAAATAGATAAAAGTATAAATGTCTGCTGTAAAAAACATTTGAAAACAACATAAAAATGTGAACATTTGACCGACAACCATAAACATTTGAAGAACAACTCAGACCGCACATTACCGAGAACATAGGTCTGACTGAGCAACAAAAAACAGTGATAGGTTGTGACCGATCCACCCTAACGCAAGACATGTCTCCCGAAAGGCTCATTTGAATGACAGCCAAAAATTTGAAAAAATATATTTTTTAATCATTTGTAATTAAACCTACTCTCCATTAGCCCCCTCCAAAACAGAAAAATGGAATCATTTATATAGTTTAATTGTCAGTCTTACCAGCAAAGAGATCGTTGTACCGGATAGGGGGTCTCAATAAGGGGGTCACAATATCCCAGTATAAGAGAGTTTGGGTAGAAAACACACTTTAACAATAGGTTTTTGTTTACATTAGTTAATGAACAAGCATCCATGGCCATCAGTACTGCTATCATCCCCTTCTGGGCAGCTAGGGCCAAGTCCATCCCGGCCGTCACGCCCCTCCCGTGGAAAAGAAAAGGAGAAACAGAAAGAAGAAAAAAAAAAAAAAAAAAAAAAAAAAAGAAAAAACGGCCGCTGCTCCCCGTTGAAAACGTCGTTTAATTCCCCCCGAAGAGCGGCGGCATAGGACTTTTTAACTTATTGTTTATCTATATATATATATATATAATATATATATATATAGACATGGAACTGATATGGTGTAAATCCTCCGCTTTCTGAGGGGAATCAAAAAATGTTTGACTTCTCTGTTCTCCGCACGCACACACACACACACACACACACACACACACACACACACACACACACACACACATTTGTGCCGTACAAAGCTTAATTAATCACCGCTGGATAGATGTTCTAGGAATTACAGGATTTACAGCTGGAGACCAAGTGAATACAATTAAATGTCATCACAGAGACGAGGTTCAGCCTTCAAAAAGAACCGGACCAAATGCCTTTCTCCTGATCGCTGTAGCCGGACTATTTTCAAGTCAGGAAAAACCTGGAACATATATTCGCAGTGTGACATTGTTCTGTGCGCACTTAGTTAAACACCGGATACGCCTGCCGATTAATAAGCACCTTTCAGGATATCAACAAATTAAATCTATTGAAAAAGGAAATCTGTCATGCCATCTCAGTACAAATACGGAAGATGTGGTAGAGTGCGCGGCCGATCGGAGCCCCTCCCTCTTAATCGTCATACACGCGATGCGCCCGATCAATCTCAATGTCAAAATATATAGGCCCCTCAAGGAAGGAATCAGTATCACTTCCTATTGGAAAGATTAGCTCGGAGGAAACCAGCTGCATCTGGACCCTCCATCCCTTCTGGGAGTCCCACCATATGTTTAAAAACTAACATTGTTCCGCCTGGTTTACAATTAATACAATACAAAATGTCCTCCATATCTACACAGTCATCTTCTCGGTGAGTCGCTCCAGCTGATCCTTTAAATCCGTAACTGTTCTCTTATCTTCCCGCGCCGCTGTAAAGGCAATACTGAACAGAATCAACGCTCTATGGTCACGTGTCCACCTGCTTCGTCTTGGTAAGGATTTGTGAAGACTATCAAAGGCCTCAAATGTTCTCCAGCCTCTCTTAGCTCTTTAACAGACTTATTGGTCGCTAGTATGTCCTCACGCAGTTCGCGCAATGCTGGAATCAGCACAGAGTCCATCGCATCTCTTACTGCCCTATGAGTTCACAACCGAATTCAAATCAACCAATATAGTGCTTTGGTGTTCTTTAAATGCTACACAGTTCAATGCGGCCACATAGCAATAGCACTGTCCTTTGAGCTCTTCACTGGAGATGGGGGTCTGAATCTCCGGCTGAATTTTTTCTTGTTGGCATGGGGTGGCGATTGCTGGGGCAATCTGGGGGTTCCCTGGGGGTTTCTTGGGGGGTTCGATGGGGCTCCTTTGTCTGCCTTGGGGTAGCACTCATGATGGGTCCTTTTCTGGCGGCTGCAGCGGCGTTGCTGGGGATGCCTGTGCCGGCGGATGGTTCAAACTTCACTGGCGGCCGCACTGTTCCGGGGTAGGATCGTGAAATATTTGGCAAAGTGAGCGGAGCGAAAAACTAAGCCTGCATCACCGTCGAGGGGTCACGTGGGCCTGGGGGGCTTGGGTCCTGGTTGGTGTGCATAATAGAGCAGTTTTGAAACGTTGGGCCCGGCTCAAAGTGGTTGGGGGTCTTCGATGACAAACGTGTGCTTCTCCCAGACTACAATACTTTACCCTACGGGTGTCTTATTGACAGCATGTACGGATTACAGGATGTTGAAGAAGCTTTTGACTTCCGGTTCCAATTTCCATTCTCTGCGGTGATCTCCGGTGGGCCCTTCAGGCTCTGGGAAAACCGTCTTTGTAAAGAATTTATTATGGGCCTAATGCCCCCGAACCCTGGGCAGATGATTGATGTAAAAATTGATAATATTGCGGGGGTGTTTGGGGGTTATACGGGGGGATGCTGGCAACCAGAGGGGGGGGGTTTGCCCCCTATGATGAACTCTTGTCCTCCCCATTGTTTCCCCGCTATTAAATTCATTGAAGGTATTCCAAATTGAGGTGCGGGTTAACGGATGCGGGGGAAAATTTATTACCTCCTAATAAGAAGTCTATTTTAATTTGTGGCCGCCTGATCTAATGGATACAGCATATTCAAATGATGAACTCTCAAGAGCATTCACAAAATATGTACATCATAAATCTTTTTCCATTATAGGGCCTTGGGGGTGGGCATAACACAGAATCTGGAGGGCGGTTTTTTCAGCCTTCCCTCTGGTAAAACCAGTAGAACTATTACGTTGAACACTCACTATATTTTTTGTACAAGAACCCCAGAGGGCTCTACGGGGACGATGCAAATAATGGGAGGGTGCCCCTCCCCTTAGGATGGCAGACCCCTTTTTAAAGCCCGGTAAACAACACACACCAAATATTTTATGGAGCGGGTGTTATCGGGACGCGATGGGGTCCAATCAACCCTTCGGATGCATTTTGATCGGGGCCGGGGGCTTTAAAGTTAGAACGCCTGAACGCTTTCGTCTCAGATCAGGACTGTTTTCAGATCATCTGCTGCGGGGAGGGGTGGTCTTCCTGTACATACCGCGCCGGAGAAAAGAAAATGGGGTTCAGCGAGAGGCTTTGTAAAAACCTGGGGGTGGTGGTGCCTGGATCTTTTAAAGTTATAGAGTATATGGGGAGTGTGAGTGTGGGTACCTCTCCGATTTTTGTGTGTCAACGGCGCGTGTGAATATTTTACAGACGGCATGAGGGTGGACCAACTGATTTTATCATTGTGCGTTCGTTTAGATGTGTCAGCTCTTAACGTACTCCGCGGCACCATACCTCTTAATACCACCCCAGTACCGAAGATTAAAAAAGAGAAAAGATGAGATCAAATACGCCGCGAGTAAAAAGATCACCGTCGTGAGAAGAAAACGTATGATTAATCAGAGAGGTGGTTTTCTCGTACCCTTGTTAAGTGGCGGGGCCTGGCTATACCTTTTATCACTAGTTTAATATCGAGACAACATTAGGAATGGAATATGCTGAAAAGCATTATGTAATTCCGCAGAACCAGCCCGGTGCCCTGGGGTAAATTAAGGTCAGGCGGTGGAGCCTGCGGGCTCGCGAGACACGGCATGGGGCGTCAACAAACTGTGGAGAACGATTCCACCTGGATATCCTCTGCCATAAGAAATATATTACAAAGGACTGGGTGGAGGCGGCGGTTTAGATCCTCACGGGAAAGTTAAACTTGGGGGTATTCCAACGTCTTACAGTGGTTTTTAACTATAGTAAAACAGGGCCCCCGGATTTGGAGAGCGGTACTTTAACACTAACAATACCAAAACACGATGCTGATGCACCTGCTCTTAGCGGGATGGGGCACCTGTTGTGCCCCAACCCTACGTCTAATAACGACTATGGAGAGGACCAGATCGTTAACGAAATCTTAAGCGCGCTCAACGTACCGCGGAGGAGTTTAAAAAATGTCAATTACATTTTGGATAAAATGTCTAATGCCAAACATCTGTCTTCATGGACATCTTCTGGAGAGTTTGTGTTTAAAGACCGCGTAATCAGTGGCTCGCACGTATTGGATCTGGTTAAAAGTATAACGGCTCCGCATACGATCCGCGATGAATACAGACCTCGGGGGTGGAATGAATTTCTGGTCTCTATGATGTTGTGTCTTTTGTTTTCCGTTTTAAACATACCATTTTCGACAATAAGTAATACACACGTTAAACGTACGGTCGAAGCTCTTAAAAGGAAAACAACCGCACACGTCCAGCAGATGCCGCCAAAGATTACACCTCCGTTGAAAAAACGGATGCGTAACCCCCTTCTCTGTTGAAAACGTGTTTAATTCCCCAGATCTTGATGCTAGCGCATGGTTAACTTTTTAACATTATTGTTTGTAAATATATATATATATATATATATATATATATATATATATATACACATGTGTATTAATGTATATGGTATATTAACGATACATTGTTAATCAAATAAAGAAATGAAAAAATGTTTGACTACATACATATCGTCTTTTATTTATACCGCACGCACACACACACACACACACACACATTTGTGATTACAAAGCTTTTATTTATTAAACATGAAATTATAGAACTGTTCTAGGAGCATTACAGTGATTTACAGGTCTGCACACAGTGAATACAATTAAATGTATCACAGAGACGAGGTTTCAGCCTCTTTACAAAACGAACTACCATGACATAATTTTTAATCGGATCGTCATGATACATTTTAACAATATTTTCATAAACGTATCCTTTTGACATGTGATACAGAAAAAATACACAATGCTGACCACAAACATCTGATGTGAAATCTTGAATCCGCTTGTTAGAATATTGCACCCGAATAGAATTGTTTTTTAAAAAATCCTGGACGATCTTTGGAAAAGATGGATTTTTAGGTCCTCTGCCAAAGCTGTCGAAAAAACAACTAACGCCGTCCTCCTTTATGTATACGGCCACCCAGTGTTGACCAGGTTCTGTCGATGGATCCGTATTAAAAATAACCATGGCGGGTAAATCCTTTAACGGTGTTTTAGGTAGGTAATCACACGGTAGCACACCTAAAAAATATGTGTCGTATGTAATTTTATCCATAGCGGCTGTTAGTTGTACGGTATTCATTTCGTCGTCTCAGTAATAGTCAATCAACACCTGTCGTCGGTTGGATATTTCAATAATCGAATCGAAAATAGCGTATATGATAATGGTTATGGACTGTGAGAGTGGTTGTCTGAAATGGGCTTCGAGTCTAATATTTCCCGATCTAGTTAGCGAAACGTGATTGGAACAATCTTCATCGGGTGATAAATTAAATCCATAGAGGGTGTAACCGTTGAGAAAATCCTGACGATCTATTGCCAGAGGGTTATTTTTAAGATGTCTTCCAGTAGATAATACGAGTTGATAAAAGTCCCTCACGGCCGATCCATTCTCATATTCGGGTTGTAGAGGTTTGGATGGTATTTGGATTCCGTCTTGGTATAAAGCCATAAATTCCAAGTTAAAATGTTTAAAAGCAAAGGGGTTTGTATTGGAAAAAGCTGAATTTTCCGTCATTGCTAAAATGATGGACTTTGGCAGCGTTCCTAGAAAAAGATTTTCTTGATTAGACACGCGAGAACCAGCCGGTATGGAGAAATTCTTGAGACATACACGTTCTATAGGGTACTTAGCGGTGGTTGATAGCAGAGCCTGTGCATGTCCTAATCGAACGCCTGGTGAGACCGTAACTTTTTTCACGAAAAGAGATGCGGATACAATATTGAGTTTATAAGCGATAGCATCATCACGCATCAGGCAAAATTCGTCTTTACCTCTGGTCATACGTATTTTTATATCCACACCGTTCAACATTAATATTTCTTGAAAGAAAATGTCACTATGTATGGGGGCCAGTAATTCTACCACGTTGCCACCGTTGGTAAATGCAGCACGTCGCATCAGCCCTGTATTTTCTCCCGCAGGATCAGTAGCGTCCATGTGTCCGGCTTTATCTCTGTAAAACAATCCTGCTGAAAAGACACTTTCGAGGGTATCTTTTCCGAAGTTTATCAGCGCTTCAATCAAACATCTGTATGGGTAAGTGCTAGAACTCTGCGTTATCAGACGGTCACCTAGAGAAACATCCACCTGCGAGAATATGCATGCTCCGGGGTAATTTATTAAGCCGACAGGTGCACCGTCTGTTATAACGGTACCGTCTGGCCTTGTTATTTTGATCCGTGTGTATAACAGGGTGTTATTTAAATCGATGTAATCTTCACCCGTCCCCGCAATAAAAAATTCTATCAGCGATGAATCCGTTATTGCAGATAGAGGTGGTATTTCGACGTAAGTGTTTTTTTCAATAGACGTCTGGGTCATAGGGACTGTAAATAAATCTAGTTCGGATTTAATACACTCCTCCGACATGTTGTGGAATAGAGACATGGTTTAGAATATACTGTTGAGAGGTCTTTTCCTCCGGACAGCTTTCTTCACGCGTTTCGCGCGGGTACGTTGTGAGCGTATTGCGACCGTGCGTTTCTTACTAGTTCGTTTAACTTTCTTCACGCGGCCACTCCCCCTACGCATTCGCATGGTGGTTTAAAAGATCCGCGTGACATAACCATTAACCCTTTACCGTTTTGACCCTCGCTGTTATTAGCGTTATACGATCTCGATAGGGCATTGGTTACAACGTCACTAGCTATATTTCTCGCTGCAGCTTTTAGATGTGGTTTTGCAATACTAAAGCCCCTTTTCAACAGAGGTAGAGCAGTTCTGAAAAGGGCTTTGAAAATCCCGCCTATACCGGACCCGTACATAACAGGCCCACCGGCATATCCGGGTAACCCATTACCTGCCTGGTTTCGGTAGTAGGCAACATAACGCTCGGGGTCCATAGTTTTCGTTAAAGTTTATCTCACAGGTCTAAAGTGGAGTTTAACCACGACTTTACCGTAAGTGAAGCGGACGTGTTTGTTCTGATCGTCTTTGACTTCGATACATATGTCTGTAATGTCAGATTTATTCACAGATGCGTAATGCGGCTTATCGAATCTAACACTAACGATGTCGTTAGAAGATCCCTCTATATGTACGGTTCTCAGTAGAGGGACGTGAGCCCCACCGACTGATTGATATTCAATCATGTCCGTGTATATGTACATGCTATAAAAAACCGCCTCTTATGTCGGACTGATACGGAGCATAAGTCACTACAGACGCGTCATCAGTATGATCTTTGGCCGTTTGCTTTACAGATCCTAGAGGTGTCCCCGATTTTAACCCTAAGATAATAGCCAACTTTCCATAAAATATTAAAGAGGTGTTCGACGGTGCTTTTAGAAATATCCTGTTTTTGACATGATCGTAGCCTATAGTCACTCTAGGAGGTAGATTTGCATTTATTTCTCTAACCAGAAACAACACATCCTCGTAATAGCCTGGTTTTAAGGTATCATACACTTTAGAGATGTTTTGAAGATTTTTTTCTTTAATATAGATAATCAGACCGTCACCCTCTTTGTGACGTTTCTCATCATAACCCAGTATAGTGGGATTCGTGTTAATAACGAACGCCGCGTCCTCAGCGTTAAACGTGAACCAGGTGTTAGGATAATAAATTTCGATCAAACCGACCTCCCATCGCCCTTTGAGATTCATACTTTTGGCTAGTCTTGTTTTGTAATTAGAAATACGATTGTCAGGATATACGTCCATTGACGCTTTGCAAGGAAGGGTAACGTAGAATCCATCTTCACTCATGATGTGCCTTTTTCAGGAATGACTCTTATGACATTCTTGACGTTACTTTAAGGATGCTGTATATCCATGATGGACCGTTCCGGCAACCATGACGAAAATTTAATCGGCCATCCGACCAATTTCGCAAGACAGAATATCTGATTACCTCTCTTTTTTCGATCTAAAATCTTTTCTATTTTAAACGACTTATCTTGATTCACGATGATTTTTTGTAATTCTTTCTCATAAAAACATCCTTCGATAATATCCCCGTCATAGTCTTGTAATCTGTACACAGGTGGATTCCGGGGAACGCACGCCGCTATAGTGAAAAACTCTTCTGTGTAATTCTGCTCATACCCCTTAGAAAACACATTTCTGACTTTAGATACCCTAACCAGATCGCCAATTTTATACTTAAAGACAGGTGCGTCTTTACGCATCTTTCCATACAGATTATTAAACACATCCTTTTCGTTTTCTTTATGAACGTCCAGGGGCCTCATTTTAATACTTTTATGATAGCTCGCGTTATATCCATCGATAAGATCTTGTAACATGTTGTAATAACTCTTTGAATTGATGGCTGTTAAAAACCTAGTCATTCTACCCCGAAGCGTCCGATTAAAACGTTCAACCACCGAAGCCTTGACGTCGCTCGCCGTGGCAAAATGATGTATGTCATACTTTTTCATCAGTTGCTGGAAATGCTTGTTAAAAAATTCGGTGCCTTTATCTGTTTGTAATTTTTGCGGCACTCGGTTTTCTCCGAGTATAGATTCGAAAGCTTTCGTGACCTCCTTCCCGGTCTTATTTTTTAATGGGCGAGCCCATGCATACTTGCTGAAAACATCTATACATGTCAGTAAAAATTTTATATCATCGTTAATCATCGTCAATAAGCTGACATATCAACCAGATCCGCTTGAAACTGGGCATCTTTCCCGTACACCATCACCCTATTACGATTGTATTTGACAGGTGCGGTTCTGTGTAATGTATACGCATCCTGAGCAGCTAACCAATCCGTCACTTCTTTATCCTTCAGTGTTACGCCGTATTCCTGTAACACACCGCGTTTTAACCTATCTTTACCTCCCAAAGATCCAGGATCTGAGGGATTATAGTATACTTTTTTCATTAATTCAGACATGTTACATCGATGCTTTTTTTCAGAAAATAATGACGTCTCTGTTAGTGTCAAGGGTTTTTTATTTACAACGTATGTAGAAGCGATAGTCAAACATGATTGGTTACACAACATCTAGATATTGAAGGAATTTCACACACATTACAATATTTTTCTCGATCATATATTCAACTAATACATCAATAATTTCACACACGTCAACCGTTTCGTTTCTCGACAATAGCATCTCACATACATCGGTTACATAAGTACAAAGACACAAAATATTACCTATTTTAAGACTTTCTTCAGTTCCAGGCATAATTTCAAGAATGTTTTTAACAGTCGTACGGGTCTCACACCCGCGTGCAATACAGTGATTAGTCATGACACTCCACTCATTCGACATACGACGTACCACTGTCATCTGATTTTTTAATTTCATTAAACGGTTATTATTCACATAACAATCAGTCTCATCATCGACAATCTTATACAATAAATGTATTATTTCGCTCTTAATTTGTTGTTTAAATAAGAGTTTTGTCAGACAGCTTGTGTTGCAGAGATTTCCCATGTTGTCGAGTTAGTCGGTGGCCGCAGGTGCGCTTTTCTTCCAGGCGTCAACTGCGTCGTAAACAGCCTGTTCACAGGTTTCGTCCACAAATTTCGTCCTGAGCTCGGCCAATCCACCCACTATGTACATCTCATCTCTGAGGTCGCACAGAACACCATCGACAACCCCCTGAATTCTCTGGAGATGCGGCGCTAACCCGAACAGTTTCAAGGTACGGGCCAGAATGTGTTTCAGATCGTGTTTACAGACTTTATCCCTCAATTCTTCAAAACACCCCAGAAAGTAGTATGCAGGGGCCTCATAGAGACATGAATGTTGCGTTTGGGACGGATGTTCCGTCTCACACCCGTAACAATTATCTTTTAACCTTTTGTCAACCAGATGTTCCAGAATGATCCCGACAACTGCTTTAATGATTTTATGTCCGGTTACGCCGACGCACCCATCGACCGTGTCCGAGACTGACACACCCGAGGCGGCTATAGAATCAGACGTTTGAGGCGGTCCGTACTTCGCCAGGAATGCAAGGTTATGATAACCCAGTTCCGTACAAAGTTTGTTCAGCCATGTAATGTTGTCCGTAGGATGCACCGCATCGGTTGCGTTGTCGTCGCATACAAGACTAGGATATGTTGAAATGCTTTCTTGGGTCATGTTGATGTCTTTAGCTGCTGAAGTGTATTATCTCCGAGAGTCCTGATGGCTTATATTTAATGGTTATAGTATGTGGGCGGTGCTACATGAACACCTCTCCTACTGGGTACGCACCATTCAGGGTGAAACAGTCTCACCTTTATGCTATTGTATCTGTCAAATGCTTCGCACGATTTAAACAACTTGTCGATCTTTCCAAATATATCTTCTAACGCTGGCACATCTTTCCAGCGAAACAATAATTTAATACTATAGTATTTGAGGTGGTCCTCTTCAGATATTGGCCATATCCGTTCAGGGAGACCATCGGTTTACCATATGCGTTTACCGGATAAATGAAACTCCCGCTTAACATTATCCAAAGGTTCATGGAGGAAGCTGGACAGACACGGCCCGTGTTTCATCTTCCTAGGTGCCAGTGCGAGATCGTCCATAACGCCCTCAATGGTCTTCTCGGGAGTTTTAGGGGACGGTGCCTCGGCCATCGATGCAGAATAATTATGTTTTTTCTTTCAATTTCGTAAAACCTACGTGAGTATTTTGTGTCTAGATGCTGCTATGTCATACTCAATTCGTCTTTTTAAACACTGCGTTACAACCGGGGGCTATCGCCTCACACGTGTTAGGGGATGGCCGTAGGCGTGGTTTGGTCACCCGGGGTTCCAGGACCTCATTTGGAGTCTGGCAGCTACAGAGCGCGGATGTCTGACGGATCAGCTCTAGGCTCTCGGGGATTCTTTCTTCTCGTTTTTACTGTCGTGACTAAATTGTAACGACAGACTACTGCAGGATACCCTTGTTTTAACGAACGATATTCGTTTATTTTAAGGCTCTTTTTTACTTTTAAACCGTATGATCTTTAAACTGTAACACGGTAAGATAAGACACCATTTCTAGTGTTTGCGGCTTTTTTGTGAACAAACTAACTTGTAACGACAGACTACTGCAGGATAGCCTTGTTTTAACAAACGATATTCGTTTATTTTAAGGCTCTTTTTTACTTTTAAACCGTATGATCTTTAAACTGTAACACGGTAAGATAAGACACCATTTCTAGTGTTTGCGGCTTTTTTGTGAACAAAACACCTTCTTTAACTCTGTCAAACGATAGAAAAGAAAACTAATGTTTTATTTTCTAACTCTGCCTAACATTGTTTTCCCTACAACACGTCTTGTAGGTGAGAAAACAAATCATCGCACATTTTACACAATGTGAAAAAAAACACTTTAATAAAAACATCCCTTTAACATGATTTCACCATTTAAAGTTTAAATCACATAACAATGGCCCCACACACACACAAGTCATAAAAAATTCCTTAAACACAGCGGACCAAATAATCAATTCCTCATCTAGATGGTGGGGGTGTACAACAGGTGTCCAGCTAGGGGGGTGGGAGGGATTGGGCGCTTACTGGGTGGGATTTTTATGAGGGCAATAAATCAAAGTTTTTGAGACAAGGTGCCCTGCCTCTCTCTATCAACATACAAGAGATTTCAGGATGGAAACATGACAAATGTCTTGAAATAAATCATCATAACAATGTCTTGATATGTGGTTGTGACTCCAAGCCGTTAAAATTATTACAGAAATAGTGCACTCCCGAAGGCTACGACGCTGATATTAATGGAACGGTCTTTCTGCGTTCGTTTTTTATTGACTGAACGCAAGCGCTTATTGCGATAGAACCGAATTCAAAGTGCTTTGCTGCTCTTTAAGTGCTAGCTTAATGCTGTTAGCAATAGCATCGTCGAGGTCCTCTCTGGAGATGGTGGAATCTTTGAATTTTCTCTTCATTGGCGATTGCTCAATCTCTCTTTTCCGATCGCCTTTGTCTGCCGATGCACTCATGACGGGTCCATACAGAGTTGTTTAAAATTTACTGACAGGATTATACAATATGTGGCAAAGTGAGCAGAGCGAAAGACTAAGCGTGCATCGCTGTCGAAGGGTCACGTGATCCTCTCCAACAACTATAGTTTTGAGAGGTTTGTATATTTTATAGATCAATATCATCATAGAGTGCCTTTCAACCCTCAGAATACTTCAGAATACTAAAAAAAATTGGTTTTAATTTCCCATTCGCTTTATGTCATATCATAAATAGTAGACACTCAAGTACTATAGAAACATATTAATTGAGCTCCCACACATTTTTTTTTAGATATTATGGGCCATTATTCGAAGCATAAACCATAAGATATGTCCACCCTGTCATGGACATATATATTACAGTTTAATAAGTTTTCATTGCAAAAATAAGATGCAAATTATATTTTATGAAGGGTATGATGTCCCTTTCCTAAACAGGGTTATTAAGTCCGTAATAATATAATAATAATAAATAATATAATTACATACCCCCCCCCCCCATTAATTTTAGTTTTTAGCAATATTAAATACAAATGAACGCTATGTCCACCCTGTGATGTTTATGTCCACTCTATCGAGTGTAAGGGTGCTTTCACACCTGGCCCATTGTTTTGGAACCTGACGCATTTCCCCCTTAGCTCAGTGCGTAGCTCGGCATATTTGAATGCGGCAATCGCGCTCGGATCCGCACCAAAACAATCGGTCCGAGATCGCCTGAACGAGGTGGTCTTGGCTCGATTGAAAACAAACTCTGGAGCAGTTCGGTTGTAGTGAGAAAGCAATCCGATCCAACGGACCAACGAACCAGGCTATATGGATAATTACAAAAGTTCTGTGAAAAGCAGTAGACGATGTCTGTGGGTGAGCACGTCTTCGCCATTCAAAATCAAAGCACGCCTTTTCATTTTATAATGCCGTTTTATTGCTCTTCGTAGTAGGTGCATTTGAACAATGTTTTCCCGACGAATCCTGGACTCCTGCTCAAAATGATAAATTAATAAATTAATATTATGACAGCTACAAAAAACAACAACAATAAGCCCTCGAAGCTGTTGTAGTTCCATCTGACGGATGACAGCTATGAGCGGAATTCCTGAAAATAAACTGTGGAACTTTGACCAATGAGAGGACAGTTTACTCGCACATGACTTGTGTTGTGAACTTGGTTCTTCTAAAGTGTAGAAAACTCAGAAGAGAAGACCAGGAGAAATCGGATTGGATCGTCAGTAGGATTCTTTATTGAGAACACAAGCTGTTGGTCTGTAGTCATCGAAATCTCAACTAAAGCAGTGATACATTGTAGTTTATATACATTTAGGGGGCAGTGCTTAGGAATGGAAACAAAGCACCTGGGTGACGACCTTAAACAAAGCATGCAAATGAAGTATTCAGGTATAGCAACCTGCCCCATTTAACCACTCCTAATCCAATCAGCATAACTGCCCAAAGATTGGGGCAGGGGCACCAAGAGCCATTACAAACAAAAGGTGAGAGTCTCCGTCATCTAGCTCATTTGACTTACAATAAGAGAACAGGAACTGGCAGGAACCTCTTGCTACAAACTTTGTTTAACAGAATCATTCATCTGATGTCATCATCTTCACCATAAATGCTAAATACAATGTACATAACTTTTTCAGTTTATATACTATTACATTGGAACCTAGATTTAACATTTTATAAATTTGTAATCCAACAGTTCCCCCTTTGAGAGTTCTAATAACTCTCACAAAATACAAATTTAGACACTTAAATGGTAATTCTTGTAACTTGTAATCGTTACAGGCACATTGTACTTGCTCTGTGTTGATGGTCTGTAGTGACGAACGGCATACTGACACAGAAACAAACATGCAGCTAGGGTCCGTGAAGTTCTTACGGGTAATAGTCTTTTCTGGTTGGAACTGTCATTTCCTCGTGATGGGCGTGGGTCATTTGTTGAATGAAACACTTAATACTGTGGACGCATAGATAGTACACCAGTAGGAAAAAGAACAGCAGAATTGCTATTTCCTTGATCCACAGCCAGGGTTTACCTAACAAGTTTCCAAACCATGAAGAATTATCTTCATTCATCTGGTGTAATTTTGCTGAAAGACCAAGAATGTCTTGTTGGATTTTGTTCAAGTTCTCTGTTGGATCCATTAACCCGGTGCAGCATTCAGGACCGATAATGGTACAGGCTCCCCCTTGTGTTGCAAGAATGTAATCCAAGGCCACTCTGTTCTGTAAGATCATCATCTTGTGCGAGGCAAGAGTGTCCTTGATGTTGCCCAGGGCCAAAACCGTATCATTGGCCAATTTCTGTACAGAATCCGACAGGCTTCTGACTTGATCGAGAGCCTGCATGACACCATACGATGGGATTAATGCACCAAGAGTTCTTGACCACCACGTTTGTACACAAGTGAATCCTGGAATGCAGGCATCTTTGTTGGTAGAAGCTGAATTTTGTAGATGTGGAGAACTTGAGGTGGAGTGTGTATTTTCTCTGATGGCTGGTAGGACATAAACCAGGGTGCACCTGCCATTGAATTGGCTGGGTAGGATGCTGTAGACAGAAGTCCCACATAACCACAAAGTGCCAGTCGGTGGAGGAATCATACACCACTGATTTATGGCAAAAAGTTTCGGTAGGGATGGGTTCCCGTAGAGACATTCTTTTAATTCATTCTCCTCTTTCGTATCTGATGTAGTAACGTACACATCGAATTCGGTTCTTCTTTCAATCACAAAGCTGCAACGTTCACGAGGAATTTCTCCCAGTGTAGTCGATGCTGGAGCATGATTTTCCATGCACCAATAGAACATCCTTGGCATGAGTAGATCTGTCATGATGGGAGTAGCTGAAGTTAGGTTGCAGGATGGTAGTCCAGGAATGCAACACGAAGAAGCTGGAGGAATTGTTACGTTGTGACATGTATCCTTGTTGTATAATCCACTGGTATGATGATCGAATAAGGTACACGTATCACATTTGGAGATAGGGTGTGCCACCCATGGGATTCCTGCTCCTACTGAAGGTGCGTGCGGCATGCAAATGTTCTTTCCTGCAAACAAGGCATTTCTTGACATATTCATCAGCTCTAAGAATATGTTGTTTCTGGGGTCTACACTTTGCGTGATGTCCATGATGGTTAATAGTACGAAAATCTTGATCATGTTGATGGATGACTGAAGTTCCCGTATGTGAGTCTCTGCGTTGTGTATTTTTTTTTTTTCTTTCTTCTTTCTTTTCTCTTTCTTGTGTGATAGTTGGCTCGGCAATGGGTCTAGTTGTTTTCTAGAGGTTGTGGCTTGATCCGCAGGTGAGAAGGGCGGTGCATATGGATCTCAGGACAGCCATCAAGTGGTATCTGCACAGAGGAAGAAAAAAACAAAAAAAACAAAAGAGAACAACGGCACATAGCAGTATTTGTTGTAGAGTCTGCAAACATTAGGGTTGTATCCTCTGTTCAAATATAGTCTGCTATTGTTGTTCCTTCTTTCCCTATTTCTCAATTCCTGCGACACCTAAAGAACAGTGAGGAAAGGATGGACTATTGGATGGGGAAAGGCCTATGAGGAAATCTTCACCGCAGGGTTGGCCCCCGAAGCCTGTTGCTTTCGGTTCTTCCCTGGGCTCCTCACTGGTTCTTGTGTCTGTCCTATCCTATCCCTGCAGGGGGAGGAACAACTTTACAGTGTGACACATGAGTCCAAGTTTTCCTTCCCTGACACAATACTGCAGCAGCTGTAATCAACATCACTTGATGTGGTCCGTACCACTTAGGCTCTAATGGCTTGTTTCTGAACGCCTTTATCATGACCCATTGACCTGGGATGATTGTGTGTCCACCTTCTGGTGGAGTCTGCCAACACGACTCAACTCTCTCTTTGGCACTCTGCACTGCCTTTGTGAGGTTTTCACAGTAAGCGATCAGGGCATCTGAAGCAATGTGCACATCAGCATTTCTAAGATCAATCACACCTGGCATCTGCATTGGGCGTCCAGTAATAATCTCATGAGGGCTCAGTCCTACTGATCTGTTAGGTGATGCTCTCACACTACACAGTACTGCGGGCAGTGCTTCCACCCATGGTACTCCTTCCTGATGCATTTTGCTTAGCCTGGTTTTGATTGTTCTGTTTGATCGTTCAACCTGTCCTGATGCTTGTGGCCTATAGGGACAGTGAAGGTTCCACTTAATCTTCAACATTCTAGACACTTCCTTGACTACCTGTCCTGTGAAGTGGGTACCTTGATCTGAGTCAATGCAATCTGGTAATCCCCATCTGGGAATGAAATCAGTGACAAGACATTTAGCAGTATGTGCAGCTGTAGCACGCCCTGTTGGATAAGCTTCTACCCATCTTGAGAACTTGTCTATTACTACCAAAACGTCAGTTTTTCCTTTACAAGGGGGCAACGATATGTAATCAACTTGCAGGTGACGAAATGGCCCTGGTGGAGCTGGGGTATGTGCTGCTGGTGTAGTGGCTGCTGGTACATCATTATTTTTCTGACATGTAACACATCTCTTGACTGTTTCAGTGGCTGCGTTTCTGAATTTTGGATTCCACCATTGATTTGAGAACCTGTGATTCATCGTTGCTGGACCACTATGACCCAAACTGTGTATTTGTTGAGCCAAATATGGCAACAGTGATTCGGGAGCAACATACTTTCCCCCTTTGGTCCAGCAGCCGGATGAATCCACAGTGGCTCCTTTGTCTAACCATGTCCATGCTTCATATAGAGGAACGTCTTTATACAGATTAACGATTGATTCAGGAGGTAGAATTGGCTTCTGTGCTGTACTACCTGTACACACTTGTACAGTTGCATAGAAACAAGCCTTTTTAGCCGCTACATCAGCGAGAGCATTACCTTTAGCTTCCGTAGTATTAGTTGTGAGATGTGCTTTCACTTTGATCACCGCTAATTTCTTTGGGAGATTCATGGCAAACATTAAATCTTTCACTAATCCAGCATGCTTAATGGGGGATCCAGCAGAAGTTAGAAATTTTCTGGTTTGCCAAATGACACCAAAATCATGAATTACCCCAAAAGCCTACCTGGAATCTGTGTAGATATTTGCAACCGATCCTGAAGCTAGCGTGCATGCTCTAGTTAAGGCTACTAATTCTGCAGCTTGAGCTGAAAAATGATCTGGAAGACGACCTGAAGCAACTACTTCAGTGGTGGAAGTTACTGCATATCCTGCTCGTCTGTTACCTTCAATAACTTGAGCTGAACCATCAACAAACAACTCCAATTCTGCGTTCTCTATGGGAGTTTCTGCTATTTCACTTGTCGCTGCATATGTAAGCGTAACACAATCATGAGTCATTTCGCCTTCATCCTCTAACATAAATTCAGTCATTGCAGACATCATACATGAGGATGGGTTCGTGACTGGTGCACGCTGTATAACAATATTCGGGGCTGTGAGGGTTGTTAATCAATTTCCCCAACGAGAGGAGGTGACAGAAGTGACTTTTGCTTAATTCATGAGTGCGGACACTGCATGAGGGCATCTTATGTTTACAGTCTGTCTTAACACCATTAGTTTTATTTACAAAGAATCGTTCAGCTTTGTTGTACATTACTGGGGAAGTTAAGCACTCACAGCCCTAACAGTTAACACCTGAGCAAACTGCTCCAACAGTTCGGTGAAGTGGAGAGGGGCTGCTTCAGAGTACTAAGTAGACTGAGTAGGAACTGAGTAAAGCTGTTAATTTCTCCTAATGTCTTTTTGCTTTTCCTACACTCTTTCATCCAGTGTCCAGGTTTACCACAGTAATGACAACTGCCCTCCTTCTTAGGACATTTAGGTTTCTGTCGGTTCTCTGTGTTGACCTTAAACGATGCTGCTGCAATCTTTACTCTGGCTTTAACATCAGAGTCTCTTTCCCAAGTAGCTAACCTGTCCAAGCTGTTTTGCAAGCTTCCAGTGGACCATATTAGATCTAAGAATGGCAAAGCAGATCTGTACTCTGATAAAAGGCCATCAAACCATGTTCGAACTAGTGGTCCTTTATGATCCAGTACCTTCTCTGGAGTGTCAGCTATTCCACTGTATGCTGCAGCTGACTGACAAAACATTTCAGTGTACTCACTTACAGTTTCATCCTTCTTCTGTACACAACTAGTGACTTTTGACCAATCCACTTTTGGTCCAACAATGTTCTTTAGAATTTTCAAAACACCTTCTCTCAAATCGCCTTTACTGGCATGTTGTAGTTCAGACGTAACAGAAGACTCAAAACTGTTGAATTCAGATTCATTTAGAATTTGTGACATCAGCTGTGTGACTTCTGCTAACGACATGTCATAGAGACGCATTTTGCTGATCAATGCTCTTCTAAATTCAGAAAAATTTGTGCGTGCGGAGGGTAAGCTCTGGGATAGTCTCTCTATATCTTTAGGTCCTAGCGCTTTGGCAACAGTGTGTACTTGGACAACAGAAGTGTTGGGAGGAACACTTTCAATTCCCTGAGATCTTCTCCTAGCGCCACATACCTTCACTGAATCTACAGGCACATCAGTTACTGATTGGATGGTTACATCTGTTTCAAAGAAAGCTTGTAAGTCAAGATAATTGTTATCAGGCTGATTAACTTCTTCCACATCAGTTTTTGCTGAAGCTTTGTTGCGGTTCAATTTCTTAGTTAAAGAGGATACTCTAGCACGGAGCTCTTTGTTCTGTTCCTCTAGCTCTGAGTTATGCTGAGACTGTTGTGTAGCTAGTGCTAAACCAAATTCTCTGTGGCAGCAGAGAATGCCTTTCACATTGTTCTTGCGAAAACATGCTCCTAATACCTTTTTACATTCATCTACCGACCAAGTCTTGTCTGGATGGATCTCATATTTCTGAATTAGCTCTTGTCTAACTTTCTCAGTGACTATTAGGTTCATTTGCACTCATAACAGTGATTTGAATTCGCTATCTGACCACAAAGGAGTCGTGAGACCACCTTTTTCAGTTGTGGGGATCAGCCTAGCATTCTTTCTGAACATTTTGTGAGTTTCTTTGTTACCACACAATGAAAACACTAAAACTTCTCTGATCAACAGAGGGTACACTTGTTAACACAGATCAACTATTGTTAACCTTCCCTGGCAAAGCAGAGGATAACACAAATTACTAGCACTTTACGCTAATCTTCCCTGCTAAAACAGAGGGTAACCAGTTCTTCCCTGCTGAAACGGAGGATAACAAAATATTAGCACGTAATGCTAATCTTCCCTGCCTGAACAGAGGATAAACTTCATCTCTAAAAGAAATTTTTAGAGGATAACTTAGTTAACCAAACCCTACAGCTGTCTGTTAACTCTTCTCTGACGGCGCAGAGGATAACAAATTTGTACTGGTCTTAAAGGTTCTTTTGGATAGAGTGACACTCACCAACCCTTGGTTGTACAGAAAGATTCAGTCTGGAACGAAGTCAGATCTTTGTTAAACTTGAAGTTTCAATCTGGATTCAGGTGAGGAGCTCTATCCGGGTCACGGCACCATCTGTTGTGAACTTGGTTCTTCTAAAGTGTAGAAAACTCAGAAGAGAAGACCAGGAGAAATCGGATTGGATCGTCAGTAGGATTCTTTATTGAGAACACAAGCTGTTGGTCTGTAGTCATCGAAATCTCAACTAAAGCAGTGATACATTGTAGTTTATATACATTTAGGGGGCAGTGCTTAGGAATGGAAACAAAGCACCTCGGTGACGACCTTAAACAAAGCATGCAAATGAAGTATTCAGGTATAGCAACCTGCCCCATTTAACCACTCCTAATCCAATCAGCATAACTGCCCAAAGATTGGGGCAGGGGCACCAAGAGCCATTACAAACAAAAGGTGAGAGTCTCCGTCATCTGGCTCATTTGACTTACAATAAGAGAACAGGAACTGGCAGGAACTGGCAGGAATCTCTTGCTACAAACTTTGTTTAACAGAATCATTCATCTGATGTCATCATCTTCACCATAAATGCTAAATACAATGTACATAACTTTTTCAGTTTATATACTATTACATTGGAACCTAGATTTAACATTTTATAAATTTGTAATCCAACACTTGTATCAACAATTTTGGTCTGTTTAGAAACTTTGCCATGTGAAAGTGAACCGCACCAAGAATAAAAAGCAACATTGTAATTATTTGAATCCCTGTTTCGGAACAAAGCAATCGATCTATGGGTGTGAAAGCACCCTAAGTGGAGTCTAACATTTTGGAACAATGACAGGGTGGAGCTTCAATTAGCATATTAGCTTACAACAAGAGAATTTGGTATATTTAAACTTACATATTTTGAAAATACTGAACTCTAATCACTTCTGGCATATTTTATGCCAACAGGGTGGACATGTTAAACTTTGGCAAAGCAAGTAAGCAAACTCATACGAAGAAAATTTGTCAGTTGAAAAGTCACCAACTTGCTCAGCTCAGCCGTTGAAATTCCCACTACTGAAGAGACAAAAAAAATCTGTTGTCCTGATGTCACTAAAGGGGATGGCCTTTTCTTAAAGGGATGGATTCCCCAATACGACAGGGTGGACAACCATTCAAGGGAGCAGTGCATGGGACATAGCAAAATAACACGCATCCTCAAACACAAAACTAAAAAAAATCTAGAAAATGTATCTAAAGAGCCAAGTTATGCTTTTGTTATGAATATAAAAACTTAGCCTAATATAACACACCATTTCATAGTCATTTTTATGTTAAGTTATCATGGCAAATGTGTTATTTATGTACAGGACACCAAAAGGCACCCTACAGTGTTATTGTCACGGAAACACCAGGCTCTTCCACCAATCAGAGATCCCAATCACCGGAGTTCTGATCACATGCACCTGACAGTCATTCACTAATCACCAGCACCACAGTATAAGAGCACGCAGCACACACAAGCACATTGTCTGGTCTCCATTGTGGAAAAGGACTCAACTTGTATGCCAAGCTACTTACCTGACTTCCTGCTCCAAGTTTCCCTGATCTCCTTCATCTGCTCCTTGTGTTCCTGTGTGTTTGCTTCAATTACCTACCTGCATCCAGTTCCCGATACCAGCACCTGGAAACTCACTCCATCATCCCATGATCTCTCAAAACCTGGTAACAGAGAATATCTTCATCAGTATCATCTCCATTCAAGTTAAAGACTCTATATCTGCCATTACTCCCCTGCTTCCGCTGTTCATTTACATCAATACAATAAACCCGTCTGTTTGATTCTAACCTGACTGTGTCCTGAGTCGGACTACACGTTACAGTTATTGACCCCTATATGAGGTTTGCCTTTTAAAAGTGTGTCATTCTACTTGTTTTTCAGAGAAGATATTTGTCACTAACAAAGTGGATGGTGAGCGAAGGTGGTGGCCATGTTTTGGAGCAGCACCTGGGTTTTGCAGATGGCTATGTATTCTTTGGTTGCTTGTCGTTTTTTTTTTTTTTTTTTCCCCATTATGTTTCTGTTGCCTAAAGATTCTTTGTTAGGATAAATCCAGAGGATACAACATAATGCACTGCAAAATGTCCTAAGACAGGAGAAATGGTGAAGATGCACTGTTCCAGCATTAGAAAACTGTATTTTTTTTTTTTTTTGTTATACATGCAATGTTTTAAATAAAGCATTTCATATTTTGCAATTATTGTCTGTTTTAATTGAATGCCAGTAGTACCTATGTAGAGTAAAAATAAAATGAATTATATATGAAATCTATATTAAAATGAATGACCATTTACAGTAATTTACTATAAAACAGTACAGTTTGCAGCTGTAAATAAAACGGTTTGCTACTGTACATCTTAATTACAGTAACTTACTGGCAGCACTGTTGCCAGTAAGTTACTGTAAAAACCCTTTGAAATGTCTAAAAGTGAAGCCAAGCCCTTTCTCAGCATTTGTTCTCTAGCTCCGCTTTTTCATTTCTCGCCCATTTTTGTCCTCCCTCCAGCTTTATTCTTTTCTTCCTTTGTTTGTCTTTCTACTTCCTCCTCTTTTTTTCTGTTGCTCCTTCTAATACACACACATACAAACACACAGCATAATTTCCTATTTATGGTGACAGAGACAAAGGAATGCTTTGAAGTCTTTTATTGACTTTTACTCCACAAAGCCATCAATACCCGCACAAGTAGAGATAGCATTTGAACATGAATAAAGCCGCTACTTATGACATTTATCTGTGTTTATTCATCTGGATATTACAGATGTGTTTCCCTAAAAGGTCCAATCAACATAAAAGCTCCATGCGGAATATCACAAATCATAATAATGCTCTTAGCGATACTCATACATGCTCTAGCAAAACATTATGGGAAAGAAACAACGCTTTTATATGACAAATAGGACAAACAAGCTTCCGTGTGTCGAGAGGACGGCTCTTAAAGGGCGGTCACGCTGGGCTTTGTGTGCCATTCACTTACATTTATATGAATGCGAATAAATGTGAAGAATATTTGTCTTTCACTGCCTACAAAAGTTTGGGTTTGGTGAACTCTGACCTGCAAGTTCGCAAAGCAAAAGGACGTTACACCAACAGAAGATTAAAATGTCACAGACTGGCATCAAACATGGAGGAAACTCTTCGCGGGGAAATCGACGGCGCCGTCCGCGGCTCCCTCAGGCCCGCCGATCGCGGGAGATATCCGCCGCCGTCCGCGGCTCTCCGAAGCCCACCGCTCACTTAAGTCCGCCGTCCGTGGGGAAAGCCAACCCGTTGTCTGCGGCTCACCCAAGCCCGCCGTTCACGGGAGATCGCCGCCACCGTCCGCAGCTCACCCAAGCCTGCCGTTCGCGGGAGATCGACGCCGCCATCCGCGGTTCACCCAAGCCCGCCGTTCACGGGAGATCGACGCCGCCGTCCATGGCTCTCCTTAGCATGCATGTGGCAAGCCCACCTGGAGTGCATGTGGCAAGCCGCCGCTGACTCAAGCCCGCCGGCCGCCGCTGACTCCAGTTCCCGAGTTCCGGCCAGGAGTGCCATTTTAAGTCTTGTTGTGCCCTCAGGATCAGTTTTAATCTAGTCATGTCATGTCGGTCTTGTCCACGGAGACTCGTCCTCTTGTGGTGGCTACGGAGGCCATTCCCAGCCGCCTGCCTCTCCTGTCGCTGCGGTGGAAGCGGTTGCTGAGGGACCCTGTGAGGGCCCCTGACTCCTTGTCATGCCCAGAAGAAGCCTCAGCTTCCAAGCTAGCTCAGGAGGGCTTCCTGTTCCTGTGGGCTGTCCTGTCTTGTCCTGTTTGTCTAGCCCCGGAGGGCTGTCCTGTCTTGTTCCTGTTTGTTTGGCCCCGGAGGGCTCCTGATACCCCCTAGCTGCCCCATGGAAATTTTTTTGGGAGTAGAATGGTTCCGGCTGGAGTGGCCGGGCCGAGGGATGAGGCCACGGCCACGAAGACCACCTGCCTTAGCCAGGGACGGATTATGACGCAGCGGTGCCCTGGGCACAGACTGAATAAAGGCCCCCCTCAGTTACCCCCCCCCCAATAAATAAAAAAAAAAAAAAAATAAACAACATGTTAACTATATCATGAGATGTCTCGATTATCAATAAGTAAATGGATTTTGGACCTTTATATCTCACAGACGCACACACATTACAGACACGCACTCGCGCACACACGCGGAGACGCCGAACAAAACTTGTTGTCAGTGCTGCGGCTGCCCCGCAAATTTATCAATAAAATAGTTTCGCAGTTGAAAAGCTACATGACATTTCTCAGTAGCGAGGTTCTTGAGGCAGTTCAACTTAAATATTTGTTATTAGACGCTGCTGCTGAACATTGTTGAGAGACGCATAGATGCTGGTATTCACACGCACTTAATCTCTCTCTCTTTAATAAGTGTGTTAGACTGCATTAATAACTGCATTAGCCTGCATATCAATGGCTCAAGCCCCTGTTATTAGCTCTAAAATGACATTTTGGAAATTGCAATGGAAGGTTTATGAAGTGCGCAAGAAATTAGTTCAACATACAAGAGATTTCAGGATGGAAACATGACAAATGTCTTGAAATAAATCATCATAACAATGTCTTGATATGTGGTTGTGACTCCAAGCCATTAAAATTATTACAGAAATAGTGCACTCCCGAAGGCTACGATGCTGATATTAATGGAACGGTCTTTCTGCGTTCGATTTTTATTGACTGAACGCAAGCGCTTATTGCGATAGAAAACACTGTAACGGTTTCCACTGATAATGTTTTTTTTTTTTTTGCTGGGGTGGTACTATTATATAGGCCTATTAATAAGGAAGGGGGGCCCAAAATATCATTTTGCCTATGTCACGATAAAAGGTAAATCCGGCCCTGTTAATTGTACAGAAAGCGAGCAAAATAGCATTTACATTATCAACATTATCATTGACTTTAGTCAAGCCAGAATTCAAGCACTCTCAAAAACTCCCATTAATCACTGAAGTTGCTTACATTGTGAAATTAATATCTTGCTTACATCGTACGCACATCTGTAGGCCCTACTTTGTTGTTTCTGATTAGAGAAATCGGCAGAGAGCAGAATTCATTCAGGGAGCGCTCACTCTGAATAAAACAGCTGTTTCAGCGATGACTCATCTGAATGCCTCTTATTTGCCATTGTACTCATAAGCTCAACAGAATCATGTGTGATTGGTTATAATGCGCAGTGGTAAAAACGCGGCTGTCTCTGGCTCCGTGCCAGCCAGCGAAGTTGAGCGAACGCAGATTTGAATTTAGCAGCTGATGATGTGCCGCACTGAACGATCTAATCACACCGGTGTGATCGTTTATCAAATATAAAAAATATTATTAGTTTATTTTCTGTCTTTTGTAAGCTGCATTCAAAATCCACTTGCCTCAAAAATCTGAGGGGGAACAGTTTTAGGCTGGGCCCCCCTCTGGTCCAGTGCCCTGGGCACTTGCCCGGTAGGCCCGTGCGTTAATCCGTCCCTGGCCATGGCCTCCAGAGCTCCCTGCTCCGCCGGGGCCTCCGTTCTGTCTGTTCCGCTCTGGAGGTCCCCATCCTGTGTTCCTGTCCGTGTCTGTCCTGAGGGGCCACCAGAGCGCCTCCAAATTCTGCCTTGTTTGGATTTATTTAAGACTGTTATTTTGAGTTTATCCACGTCTCCGTGTTCCTCGTTCATCCCTGCTGTGTGCACCGTGACATAAGTAATGCAAGTTACTTTATTTTCCCATTTATTCACTGACACCTCTCCTGTCCCCGTGTTGAGAGAAATTAGGAGTGAGATGCAGAGGCATAGACAGTTCCTTCAGGCTAATTTGACGTTTGGTATGAAAGGGCCTTTACAGTTGCCAAAAATATAACTTTAGGATTTTTTTGTTTGTAAAGATTTACAAGCAAGCCCAGCTCAGGTGACAAAAAGTAACACAACGGTAATGTATTGCATTACTCTCCATAAAAAGTAACACAATTACTTCCATTTTAATGACGTAACGCAATATCACAATGGGTTACTTTTAAAAGTAACTTTCCACAACATTGGTCAAGAGACACAGTGCTTCAAACAAGTGTCCCTCATCACTCTCTACCTCATTCTCTCTTATTTTCTCTCTTTGCTGGCCAATTCTTTTAATCTCACATAAGTGTATGGAACCCTGGGGCCACATTAGCGCTCGCCCTCGGGAATCACCTTCCACTTTCCTCCATTTCTCTGTTTCATCTCTCCCTCCATCACAGTCTGCCCAGGGGCCAATCACTCGCAATCAGCCACAATAGCGCACTTGATCAGAGGAGAGAGTTAACGTTCATCTTCTGAGAGGAGATTAACACAGTTTTGTCATCTTCTAAACAAGATCCATAAAACAACAGTAGGGGGTGAGGGATGGAAAGATAGAAAGAGCTCAGGGAGAAGAGATGCAGCCCTGGGTCACGACCTCCACTGGACGGTGTGCTTTGTTGCCATGCGTTGGAGAGGAATGATGGGAATTAGAGCTGGAGGCTTCATCTGATCAGCTTTGGTTCATCTTAACACTGGCTGGAGGACAGAGTTATTTGGAGAGGTTTCTTGGGAAGCTTAAAACCACGGTAGAAAACTGGAGGTGTGTTCGAGAGATCAAGAGACCTTGAGTGCAGGAGTTTCGGTCTTGTTTATAAGCGAATGCACTCGTTGACTTGCAGCAATATTAAGCTCTTAGGATATCTAACACCCTCCACCTGCTTAAGAGCCCGAGTGTTTTCTCAGTCCCAGACCCTTACAGAAGATGACCAGCTGTCCCCTCCCTTCCTAAGTCCACCATCCTAGGTCCCTCATGAGACCCCTAACAGCTTCTGGTTTCAATTCCACAGACAGCTCTCATCCCCCCCACAGATCTGACCTTTCCACTCTCTCTCCATGAAGCCTATGATCACTGGGTTGGACAATAGCAGGACAATCACGGTCTCAATGAGCATTGACAGATGTTCCAGGTGGAACAAAAGGACTTAAATTAGATGCATGTAAATCTGAGGACATTTGGTTAGACACATAAAGAGGTCTGATGATACTTGCGTCAACATCGGTGGTTTCTATTCAGATGAATGCAAATAAATAAATAGCAGACAAAGAGGTAAAACTGCAGGAAAAATAAATAGAAACGTGAGGAGAAGTGGAAAGAAAAGAACGAGAGAGGGGGACAGGAAAATGAGAGGGAATTAAGCTTCAGCGCTGGGTGGTCTTCAGAGTGTGTGTCCTCTCGGAAATTTAACACTGACTTAACTCTGCAAGGTTATATTTCTCTCCTCACACACACGAGTGAAGTGAGACTCTTTCCATCTATATATATCTCTCTCAGTTTCTGTCCATTTTTTTCTACATCACATCCTTGCTGTTATTAATTTAATTTATGCAACAACAAAAAAAGTAAAACCAATTTGCGAATTTGTGAATAAATTTCCAAACTTGTGTTGAAGAGAACAAAATTAACTTTGAAATTGGAGGGATATAGAAATGGAAAAATGGGCAACTGGGAATTTATTCAGTAAATGTGCTTTCATAGCAGTTTAAGTGTAGGTCTTAAACAAATAATATTTTTTTTGCACATTTTGCTACATTAAATTTTTTTTATGCATGTTTATATCCAGCATTATTTATGCCTTAAAAAATGTTAAAACCCAGCTTGTGCTGCTCATAAACAATTTCACAAATTAGAAAATGTGAAACTGATTGGAATTTGAGCATATTGGACAATTTGGCTGCTTCTCTGAAGAAGAAGAAGAAGAAAAAAGAATGTCTCTTTCGCACACACACACACATTCACCCACATACACACATAGACTCACTTGCCGAAGGCAGTGAAAGTGAAGTCAAGACCTGTGGGTTTGCGTGAGCTAATGGCTAACATATTTATGACACTTTTATGAAGCTGGCTTATCTCTGAAGCCGCTGCTCAGGAGGATCAACAGCGGCTAATCCAACTCACACACAGACACACACACACACACACGTGTATATATTGAGATATATATACTGTATATATATATATATAGTGAGAGCTAAAGTTAATTTATTTTTTTATTATTTTTGTCTAAATATTTTTCTTCATTACACGTCTTGTTTGGTTTTATTTCGTTTCACTGCATGTTACTTTGTTATGCAGATGCAAAACGTGAAATTGCAAGTCTTATTCGCAGTAGATATTATATTCAGCATATTTTATTAACCTGTTTTGTATCTTAATTATTTACTCCATAAATTAGTCATTAAAACAAGTTTATTTGGTAACTGTCAGTCCTCTGTCGTGTGTGTCATGTGTTCCCGCCTCTTGTGTCCATATTTGGTTTGTTTCCTGTCCTTGGATAATGTGATTATGAGTTAAGTTTGTTCCAGCTGTGTTTGTCTCATTAACATGTGTATTTTAGTTCCTGCCTGTTCAGTTTCGTGTCGTCTGGTCTACTCGTTACTCCCCGGTGTTTCTGTGTGTCAGCCCTGCCTTGTTTTGCCTTGTCTTGCCCCGATGTCTACATTAAAGACTATTATTTTGAGTTAATCCTCATCTTCGTGTTCCTCGTTCATCCCTGCTGTGTGCACCGTGACAGTAACACTATACAATAAGGTGTCATTTGAACCTGTCCAAAAGAAATCCAAGATGGCGGCACGTCTATGTCTGTGTGTAAGCTTGTTTTAGATTTTTATGTTAGTTTGTTCTTTTTAACTTCAGAACCTGTTGTTTTGTGATAAGTGAAGTGAAGGATTTTATCTCTGTGAGTGGATCTTCCCTGTGATTATTTGCTGACTGCGTGTGGACTAATGTAACGAAAGGGAAGACGCTGAACATTGAGTTAAAAGGATTAAGCCCTCCTCTCTTAAAGGAAGGGAAGGTGCTGGCCCATTGGGTTTAATGGATTACGCCCTCATTCGCTAAGGAAAGTGCTTGTTTTACATCGTAACGCAAGTGGCTTTGTCCACTTAGCGTTTTGAGAAATTGGTTACCGGTCGATGTTTTGATGGTGACCCTTTCGTGTTGGCTTTCTCTTTTCGGTGCTGGACATGGTTGGGTGTTGGCGTGGATCTCTCTTCTGCTACGTGGCATCGGGCAGCGTTTCGTGGGAAAAGGGTGAGTTGGAGTGCCCTAGACTACGCATCAGCAAGAAGGACTCGAATCATTTTCTTCGAGGCTGTCAATACAGTCGGACGCTTGATGGACAATGCTGTACGTTACTTGTAATTACGCAGTTCTGGTGGCCTTACTACTTCTTATATTCAACCAGGGAAACATCAGTTACAGGTATGACTCACTCTCCCAGTCACATCATGATATTCCTGTAACTTTAAAATCGACAAATTGGACAAGTGGTGTATACACAAACTTTCATGTTCTCTGGGATTGCCGATTGAAGTTACTGCTTTCAAATTTTGTGTATGAGGACTCTATAATGTCTGCTCAAACAAAAAAAGAACCCAGCATCGTTAACCATTTCACTTGTTCAAATTCACCTGCTAGAAATGTAAATGAAACAGTAAGGTGACGGAGTTTTATAATTCTTATGTTACTGTTATCAGGAAATGTTTTACCAAATCCTGGTCCTTATAATGATACTGCTTCGACTTTTAAAGTTCCTGCCGATCTTACATCCAGATCAGGTCTGGGTTTTATTCATATGAATGTAAGAAGCCTGCTTCCCAAGTTGGACTTAGTGCGTATCTGGGCAAAAAATACCAGTGCTGACATTATAGTAATATCTGAAACATGGCTTAATAAAATGGTTTCAGATAAAGCCATAGGTATTGATGGTTATACAGTTTACAGGGCTGACAGACCAAAAAGGGGAGGGGGGGTAGCAGTTTATGTTAAGGATAGATTTGAAGTTACTGTGTTACTTTCTGAGTCAGTTGTTAAAAAATATGAATTATTAGCTTTAAATCTTATTGTTTCCAAGACCTTACTTACAGTAGTTGGATGCTACAGACCTCCATCCGCTAGTAATGATGCCATTTCTTCTCTGATGCACTTGGTGACTTCCTTGAATTACAAAGAGCAGGTCCTTCTGGGTGATTTTAATGTGAATTGGCTGCAGTCAGCATCTGATGGTTTTAAAGCAATCTGTGATACTCTTAATCTCTTTCAGTTCGTTGAGACACCTACTAGACCTAACTTGAAGGATTGTAAAAAGTCCACATTAATTGATCTCATTTTTAGTAATGCTCCCCATAAGTACTCTTCAGCTTCTGTATATGCTAACGATGTTAGTGATCACTGCGTCATTGCCATAGTCAGAGATACCAAATTACCTAAGCATAAACCACGTATTATCACTAGACGATGTTTGAGACATTTTAATGAACAAGGTTTTCTTCTTGACGTAGCACATTACAATTGGGATAGGATCTTTCTTATCCCTGATGTTGAGTCTGCCTGGATATATTTCTATGATGGTTTTATATCAATCATCAATAGGCATGCACCTTTTAAAAAATTCCGTGTTAAAGGTAGGGATAACCCCTGGTTTTCTGTAGCCCTATCTGCTCTTATTCGTGAGCGTGATGTTGCTTGGGCGAAAGCTAGACAATCTGACTTAAGCTCTGACTGGATTTACTTTAGGCAGCTTCGGAATAAATGTACAGTCGCTATCAGAAAGGCTAAGGCTGATTATTTTATTGCAAATTCTACTTTTAATGCAAATAATCCCAAGAAATTTTGGCAAAATATAAAGTTGATAACAGGTAGTAAAAACACCTCTAGCTTTCCTTCATGTATAAATATGGATTCCACTAGTATATCAGATAAAGAACAAATGCTTAATTGTTTCAATAAGCATTTTGTTGCCTCCGGGTTTTTATTTGAATCACAAAATTTTGTATGTTCTGATTCTGATTTTATTAATGCAGAAAGTCGTTTAAAAAAGGATGAATTTAGATTTAAACAAATTAAGAGTTCTGATGTTTATAAAGCACTCAAATTGCTTGATACAATCAAATCACCAGGCCCTGATGGTGTGGAATCTGTTTATTTGAAATTAGCAGCAGACTTTATTACATCTCCTCTGACTTATATTTTTAATCTTTCACTAAATACCGGTGTCATTCTGGAAATCTGGAAATCAGCTTTTGTCAAAAGGGGGAGATTCTACTATATTAGATAATTACAGACCAATTTCAAAGCTCTGTGTTTTATCAAAGATCTTAGAAAGCATTATCAGTGAACAGTTGACATGTTATTTGAACGCAAATAAAGTGTTGTCTATTAATCAATCTGGGTTTCGTAAAAAACACAGTACCACAACAGCTGCATTGAAAATTCTAAATGATATTGTGGGCTCGATTGATAATGGTGATTTCTGTGCTTCTCTTTTTATTGACTTATCGAAGGCTTTTGACACAGTGGATCATGAAATATTGCTGCATAGATTGAAGAGTGTTGGTTTATCAAGTGATGTTATTCCCTGGTTTAAAAACTATTTAAGTGGAAGAACTCAGTGTGTACAAGCTGAGGGTAAACTCTCTGATTCATTGGTGATTGCCAAAGGTGTTCCCCAAGGATCTGTGCTGGGTCCCCTTTTATTTACCATTTATATAAACAGTCTTGATTACAACATTCAGGATGCCAACTTTCATTTCTATACAGATGACTCTGTCATATATTGTAGTGCTTCTTCTGTACAACAAGCCATTTATAAGCTCCAGTCAGCCTTTGATGTTATTCAGTCACGGATTTACTATCTAAAACTTGTAATGAATGTTGATAAAACCAAGTATATGTTGTTCTCAGGTTCAAAAAAATTGGATAATTTATCCTCTCTTCAGACCTTACAAGGTTCCGTGATTGAATTAGTAAAAGAGTACAAATATCTTGGCATTATTGTTGACGATGTCCTATCTTTTAGCTCTCACATTACTCAACTGAAGAAAAAATTGAGAATTAAGCTTGGTTTTTATTTTAGGAACAAGTTTTGTTTTTCATTCAATGTACGAAAGAAATTGGTTACTGCTACTTTTCTACCCGTGCTTGACTATGGTGATGTAGTGTATCAGTTCGCACCATCATATCTTCTATCCTCTTTAGATGCCGTTTATCATGGTGCTTTAAGATTTATATCAGATTGTAAATCCTCGACTCATCACTGTTTATTGTATAACAGAGTAGGTTGGTCTTCTTTGCTTATCAGAAGAAAAATGCACTGGTATTTAATTATATATAAAGCCATTTTGGGGATGTTGCCATCATATCTCAAATTGTTGAGAAATACTTCCTTCGCTCACAAAATTGTTATACGCTCTCTGTTCCTTTTGTTCGATCTGAACTAGGTAAAAAGGCTTTTATGTATGCAGCTCCTACTGACTAAAATCTTCTGCAATCGAAACTGAAATTACAAAATTTGCTGTCTTTGGATCATTTTAAAACAGTTATTCGACAAATGGAAACTGACTCAACAATATGTAACTGTTTTTAAGTGTCTTTAGTCTGTTTGTGTTGTAATATTTT
Source organism: Schizothorax lantsangensis (assembly GCA_027422415.1). Classification (NCBI taxonomy): domain Eukaryota; kingdom Metazoa; phylum Chordata; class Actinopteri; order Cypriniformes; family Cyprinidae; genus Schizothorax; species Schizothorax lantsangensis. The sequence goes on from JAPDDO010000319.1 coordinate 66,971, forward strand.
GTGATGAAACCGATGTATTGCTGCCCATTTTGGCCAGGACACTCCTGCGAAAGAGATTCTTAATCTCAGAGAGTCTTTTCTGGTTAAATAAAGGTTAAATAAAATAAAATAAAATTTGTTAACATTAGTTAATGTATTAACTAACATGAACAAGCAATGATCAATACATTTATTACACTATTTATTCATCTTTGTTAATGTTAGTTAATAAAAATACAGTCGTTCATTGTTAGTTCATGCTAGTTCATAGTGCATTAACTAATGTTAACAAACACAATTTGAGATTTTAATAATGCATTAGTAAATGCTAAAATTAACATTAACTAATATTAATAAATGCTGTGGAAGTACAGTTAATTCTTAGTTCATGTTAAGTAATGTTGTTAACTAATGTTAACTAATGAACCTTATTGTAAAGTGTTACTGTTTATTTTAAAAGCAACATCCCTTTAATCTTGATCAACAACAATTAACGAATTGGCGGCATCGGCCCGATATAATTTAAAAACGTCAAATAGGCTAGCCTTCAGTTTTAGGTCATAACTGTGTCTGTCTCGGATGCAGAGATGGGCACAAATACATCAAAATATATTTAAAATCAAAATACTGTGTGGAAAAATGTATTTAAATACAAATATAAAATACTGTGTGGGAAAATGTATTTAAATACAAATACAGTATTTTGTATTTTGAAAATACACAAAATACATTTGAAATTGGCCATCCAGAGAAGTAACACTATTAAGGACATGGTACAGAGCACCATGGCCTGTTACACCAAGAACGATAATTATAAAGGTAACTATATTAGTGTATTCTAAGTATACAATGCAATTGTGTCATCTGTCACTAAATGCTCAAGCTCTTTAAAGCAGAAATGATTCCGATTGGCTGTCAATGTTTTTATCATTGATCATTTTTGTGCTGTTATGGTTATAGTTGTGGTGTGCTATCTTCTATTCACTTAGATTTAGGATGTACTCACACTAGGGGATCTGATCCATGTCTGAGCGTGATTGACCCCCAAAGTCCAGTTCATTTCACAAGTGTGACTGCTCTGTACCGTGTCCAGTGTGGTTCATTTAACCATGCCCTGGCCAGCTTGAAGAGGTGGCTCTGGTGCGGTACGCATGTAGTGTGATCGCTAACCGCACCAGAGCATGGAACAGTTAATGTACTATTTTTGTATGCGCTATTGTTATCATTATGACAGCAAAAATCTTTGTAACTACTTGGATTATCACACTTTTCAATTAATTTAATTTGTGTACATTTAGATTTAGAATGGGTCTGGTTCTCATCTTATTGATGAACATGTATTGTAGTTTGCGAGTAAAGCTGCAAATTCCACCATTATCCTCAGCTGCCTCTGTAATAATCTTCTGATATCTGTCTGTTAACGAAAGGACATCCGTGCTTGGGCTTTAGTAGAAGGCAACTGTGCCTAGTGTGAGTATGCCCTTAGAACAATTAAACGTTTTTTCTTTATTATTCGCATTATAGTTATCTTTGTCTTGGGATACACACACAGAAAGCTGCTTATTACTCATTTATCCATGTTTCTTTATCGCTCTGATGTGTCAATAGCTCCTGCCTACTAAAAGCTCCACAGATATATTTGCATACCACGACGATATATAAACGATATAGAAAAAGTTCAATCGATTTACATTTTATATCATCGCCGACATTTATATTGTCATATCGCCATAGCAAGCAGTAATGATTAAAGTTTAATGAACAAATTTGACTAGTTGATAAAACCAAAATCTGACCAAAAAAAAAAAACTAACAAGACTGACTAGTGCTAATGCTATGTTCCCCTTGCTAGTTTTTTTTTTTTAATTTTTTTTACCTGCTGAGACAGGTACACTCTTAAAAATAAAGGTGCTTCACAATGCCATAGAATAACCTTTTTGTCTAAATGGTTCCATAAAGAACCTTTAACAACTGAAAAACCTTTCTGTTTCACAAAAGGTTCTTTGTGGTGAAAGAAGGTTCTTCAGGTTATAAAAAGGTAAGGAAGAGATGATTCTTTAAAGAACCTTTGACTGAATGGTTCTTTGTGGAACCAAAAATGGTTCTTCTATGGCATCGCTTGAAGAACCGTTTGAAGCACCTTTATTTTTAAGAGTGTATGCTTTTTTTCCCACAAAAGCAAGATCATCTTGTTTTAATGTTAAAGTCATGCACATAGTAGTGCAATAACCATTTCAAGCATTTTGTATGTTTTATACACAGCAAAACAGCATGTATTTAACTGAAAATCTAGAATCATCAACACGCTAATTGTAAAGATATCACTGTGAATGATGATATAGTTGTCAACAAATGGGATGCTACATTTTATTCAAAATTAAATATCTTAAATATCTACGATTTTGACTTAAATAAGATTTTCCCAGGAAACATGGAACATCCTCCACGATTCCTATTCCTTCCAAAAGCAAAGCACTTGAAAGCGACATGCTTGTAATCAGGACTTCTGAAATTGGAAATAGGAAATTTTGATAGCACACGTAGGCAGTATTCCTTATTTCCTTACAGGAATCTAGAAAATTTCATTACCCAATTCTAGATGGAGTCATGCAGCTGCAGCTCACATGCATGCAAGTGGCATGTTTGAACTAGTTGATACAGGAAACCAGCAGTCTAATAAAGAGGTTGATTGGCAAAAAGTATTTTATGTATTTTGAAAATACAAAAGTACTAAGAAATACAAAATACATTTGATTTTTTTTTCAAAGGTATTTAAATGCAAAATACAAAACAGTATTTTGTATTTCAAATACGTATTTTAAATACATGTATTTGAAATACTGCCCATCCCTGCTCGGATGTAGACTGATGAAGTTTTATTTTAATAAACCCATAGGCCTATAATGTGTTCTATTACTGGCCCATATTCAAAGTTTGTGCGAAGTATGGAATGCACTTATATACTGCATGACAGGGAGGCACCCGTGAAATCACTTGCATTTTTTCCCTGATAATGAAACAATTTAACATCAGTTCGAAACTCATAATAACTCATATTAAGAAATAATTAAAATGTCTCCTTTTTTCTGACACATTCATAATCAGCCCTATTAATTAGGAATGTTATATGCCCACCCCTGGTCTGATTTTTTTTTTTAAGGAAAAAAAAAATGTTGGGTCATACAAAACAAAAACTTACGTTTATGATTTTATAATAATTTAATTACATTTAAGTTATTTATTTATGTAATGTTCTAATTTTATATGATTCTGTGTGACTTTGACATGTTTTAATGCATGCGCGCTGAACCAAAGAGGCGAAACTATGATGATTTTTGGGTAACAGCCACTAGGTGGTGTTTCGGTAGCGCGGCCACCATTTTGGAGTGAAAATTCCAACTGGACAACAGTACAGATTAGGGATGGAATGGTTTGCGGAAAAAAATCGAACCGTACGTTCTCCACACACGGTTCGGCACGCGCTAGGACTGCGGTTTCAACTTAAATCTGACAACGCATCTGCTATATGGATTGTTATAAATAACACGTAAAAAAAATTATAATAATTGGGTTCAGCTAATGTATGCTTCTGTTGATGGATGCGCATTCTGGCTTCCCAGTACATTACAACAACAGCGATGGGAAAAAAAAAAAAAAAAAAAAAAAAGGACAAACCATTCACTCTTGAGTGCCGTATGCTGGAATATGAGCATTTATTCCGTCATCACCCGGGTGCTGATAGCGTGCGTGCACAGGTGAGACCTGAACAGCACACGTTGATATCTGTGTTTAAACTAAACTCATGTAAGCTTTGCCAGTTTAAACATTTAAGAGCCAGAGGACGCGAGCTCGTGCACGCAGTGAGAAGATTTGTGCGTGCGCTCATCAGCGCGCAAACCCGCACCTCAGAACGCGCACAAATATTAAGCTCTCTCTGAAGTATTGTGTTTGAATGGACAAATTCACACAAAAATGATGTCAAAATGCCCGTCTTGGTAAGTATCCTATAGCAGACATAGCCGGCTGAACGTACAATATCAGTGCATTCTCTTAAAGTGACAGCACTTTCTTAATATGAATCAAACAGCAACAACAAAGAAATCACTCACTGCTCTTGATTGAATCATTTTTTTAACTTTGATAAAGATTAATCTTTAATTTATACAGTCAAATATGCAATGCTGTTTTACATTTGATTACTTTATTCAATTTCTAGGCTACCTAAAAACTAATGCTAGACCTACCTAACAAAAAAACCTGAAAATCACTGTTTATTTTATTTGTATCTTTACTCTATTTTATTTATTTATGCTGTTGCTTGTAGTTAGATGGATTATAGTTAGATAGATTATTCTTATTTGCTTTCTTTTTATTTGACAGCATAGTTTTCCCCTAAACATACCGAACCGCACCAAAACCGTGACCCTAAAACCGTGATACAAACCGAACCGTGAAAAAGTTGAACCGTTCCACCTCTAGTACAGATATACAGAAATAGACAAAATATCAACGAAAGAGAAGTCAAAGTGGAATAAAAGAACGCAATGTTGGGCAATCCACTGCAACTATCAGTGTGACAGCAAAAATCTTGCCTTTCATTGTTTTCTCAAAGACCCTGACAGGTAATTATTCATAAAAGTGTAAAAATATTGTGTGTTTTGAAATAGGACGTAGCGCTATCTTATGCACCTGCTAACTTTAACTGTTTTAGTCTAGTAGTAAACTTAATTATTTTTTAGGAACTGCAGATCCTAGCCATAGAAACCATAATAATGATTTACAGTGTCCTCCACTAATATTGGCACCCTTGGTAAATATGAGCAAAGGCGGCTGTGAAAATAAATCTGCATTGTTTATCCTTTTTATCTTTCATTCCAAAAATTCACAAAATTCCAACCTATCATTGAAGTAAAACAATTGAAAATGGGGGGAAATCTCATTGTGTAAGAAATACTTTCTCTAGTTCATGTTGGCCACAATTATTGGCACCCAATTATTGCAATGTCCTTTTCCCAGGGTAACAGCTCTGAGTTTTCTCCTATAATGCCTGAAGAGTTTGGAGAACACCTGATAAGAGATCAGAGACCATTTCTTCATACAGAATCTCTCCAGATCCTTCTGATTCACAGCTCCATGTTGGTGCTTCTCCTCTTCAGTTCACCTCACTCATTTTCTATAGGGTTCAGGTCAGAGGACGGGAATGGCCAGCAGAAGCTTGGTTTTGTGCTCAGTGACCCAATTTTGTGTTGTTTTTGAGGTTTGTGTTTGGATTATTGTCCGGTTGGAAGATCCAAACATGGCCAGTCACTTATTGATTTTTTTATATGTTGGTATTTAATAGAATCCATGATGCCATGTGTCTAAACAAGATGTTCAGGACCTCCAGCAGAAAAATAGGCCCACAACATAAAAAATACAGCAGTATATTTCATTGTACACATGGGGTACTTTTTTATCCCTGTGTTCACCAAACCCATCTTCAGTGTTTGCTGCTAAAAAACTCATTTTTTAGTTTCATCTGACCATAGAAGCCAGTCCCATTTGAAGTTCCAGTCATGTCTGATAACTGAATATGCTGGAGATTGTTTTTGGATAAGCTAGGAGAATTTTTCTTGAAACCCTGCCAAACATCATGTGGTGATGTAGGGACTGTTTGACAATTTTTTTCTAATGTTTTCTGACCCCGATACTCAACTAATCTCTGCAATTCTCCAGCTGTGATCCTTGGAGAGTCTTTAGCCACTCAAACTCTCCTCCTCACCGTGCATTAGGACGATATAGACACACGTCCTCTTTCAGGCAGTTTCGTAACATTTTCTGTTGATTGGAAATTCTTAATTATTGCCCTGATGGTGGAAATGGGTTTTTTCACTGCGCTAGCTCTTTCCTTAAAGCCACTTCACTAATTTGTGAAGCTCAATTATCTTTTGCTGCACATCAGAAATATATTTTTTGGTTTTTCTCATTGTGATGGATGATTAAGGGAATTTGGTCTTTGTGTTCCTCATATTTATAATCCTGTGGAAAAGAAAGTCATGGCTGGACAATTTCATGCTCCTAGTCACCCTGGTGTGCTAAAAAAAATTAAATATGAATGGGAATATACTTCAGAGATATTTTACTCTCAAGAATTTCTAGGGGTGCCGATAATTGTGGCCAACATCCATTGGAGAAAAACATTTATTTCTTAATGAGATTTTCTCCCCATTTTCAATTGTTTTACTTCAATGATAGGTTAGAATTTTGTGAATTTTTCGAGTGAAAGATCAAAAGGATAAACAATGCAGATTTATTTTCACAGACACATTTTCTCACATTTATCAAGGGTGCCAATATTAGTGGAGGGCACTGTATATGGATATGACACTAAGTTGGGAAGTCGTGGCCTAATGGTTAGAGAGTCGGACTTGTAATCCAAAGGTTGTGGGTTCGAATCTCAGGTCCGGCAGGGATTGTTGGTGGGGGAGTGAATAACCAGCGCTCTCTCCTCCTTCAATACCACGACTGAGGTGTCCTTGAGCAAGACACCGAACCCCCAACTGCTCCCCGGGCGCTGTAACATGGCTGCCCACTGCTTCGGGTGTGTGTTCACTTAGGATGGATTAAATGCAGAGAATACATTTCACTGCTGGTTATATACTCTCTATATAATTGTGTATGTGACAAATAAAATAATCTTATCTTAAGTTAGAATGAGCTTATGCAAGTTTACACATTTACTATTACTATATTATTAGTTACTATTAACGTTACTCCACTAGGTCTGGAATATATATTGTATGTTTTAATACCCTGGAACACACTACAAACAAGATGATCTAGAACATGATGCATTGCTGTGTCTGTCATAAATAAATAATTAAATAATTTTGGAGACAGTGGCTGTACGTGTTTTTGTTGTTGTTGTTGGTATTTTTTTGTTGTTTTTTACATAAATCCTATGATCCTTCAAACGGGTGAATATCCACAAGGCTGTGGGTCCTGATGGCATCCCAGGCCGTGTGCTCCGAGCATGTGCATTCCAGCTAGCCAGGGTTTTCACAGACATTTTCAACCTCTCCCTTTCTCTGTCTGTGGTTCCCTTATGCTTCAAAAAATCCACCATTGTGCCCATACCAAAGAAAAATAAAATCACATGCTTGAATGACTGGAGGCCCGTTGCTCTGACACCCATCTTCAGCAAGTGTTTTGAGAAACTCATCAGAGACTACATCTGCTCTGTGCTGCCTGCCTCACTGGATCCGCTGCAATTTGCATATCGCAGCAACCGTTCCACAGACGATGCTATTGCCCTCACCCTGCATACTGCTCTCTCCCACCTGGAAAACAAGAATTCCTATGTGAGGATGCTGTTTGTGGACTACAGCTCCGCATTCAATACCATAGTGCCTGCCACACTGGTTGCGAAGCTCCAGACTCTAGGACTAAATCGATCTCTGTGCAGCTGGATCCTGGACTTTCTGACAGGCAGAAGTCAGGTGGTCAGAATGGGCAACAACATTTCATCTCCGCTGACCCTCAACACTGGTGCTCCGCAGGGCTGCGTTCTCAGCCCATTCCTGTACTCCCTGTACACACATGACTGTACAGCCACACACAGCTCCAACGTCATCGTCAAATTTGCTGACGACACAACGGTGATAGGCCTGATCACTGACAACGATGAGACGGCCTACAGAGCGGAGGTGAGTACCCTGACTAAATGGTGTCAGGAGAACCACCTCTCACTCAACATCGACAAGAGCAAGGAGCTGGTGGTGGATTTCAGGAGACAGAGCAGAGAACACACACCCATCACCATCGACAAGACACCTGTGGAGCGGGTAAACAGCTTTAAGTTCCTCTGCATTCACATCACTGAGGATATCACATGGTCCGCTCACACAGATGCAGTGCTGAAGAAGTCACATCAATGCCTCTTCTTCCTGAGACGGCTGAGGAAGTTTGGAATGAGCCCCAGCATCCTCAGATCATTCTACACCTGCACTGTGGAGAGCATCCTGACCGGCTGCATCACCGCCTGGTTTGGAAACAGCACCGCTGGCAACCGCAAAGCTCTGCAAAGGGTTGTGCGAGCTGCCCACCACATTGTTGGAGGTGAGCTTCCCTCCCTCCAGGATATCTACACCAGGCGGTGTATAAGGAAAGCCCGGAGGATCACCAATGACTCCAGCCACCCATCCCACAGACTGTTCTCTCTGCTGCCCTCAGGAAGACGTCTCCGCAGCATCCAATCCCGCACTAGCCGACTGAGGGATAGCTTTTTCCCTCAGCCTATCAGGCTAATGAACAGTCAGAACTAATACACCCTACAGCACACTCCCACTTTACAATATGCCACGCACTGCACTTTAACTCCACAGTTCAAACTGGACTACACGTACACACTGCACAAATACAGCAATCTATCTGCTACCACTGGATACCATCCAATGCACATCCATGACATTTGCGTATCCAGCTTATGTATAATCTACTGCACCTTTGCATATTACTGTGTACGTATATATGTGTACATAATGTAGAATGTGTACATACGGTGTATAATGTGTATTGATAACTGTAAGTATGTCTAACAGTACACTGTGTGTACTGAGTATATATATGTGTATATTGCACATTGTCATCTGTATAAGTCTGTAAGTATGTAATGGTACTGTCTATATGTTAATTGTTTCTGCACTGTATGGAGCACGCTGTCAAGAATTTCACTCATCGAGGCACGTGTGCTGTGATGATGTGACAATAAAAGTGATTTGAATTGATTTGATAAAGTTTTTCATTTACAGTCTTCCTTTAACAGACATTATTAAGACAATACTGCAAAAACAGTTACTGTCAAGCTGTTATATTTATTGTCCAACATTCCTAATTTTTCTGTCATTAATTTAATTTCATATGTTGGTATTAATTCAGTGTTTACAATGCTAATACATGAACTTAAAATAATTTAAACCGAAACTGACATGGTTTCTAGAGAGCAAAAGTTCTATGAAAAAAGGGAAGACATAAAAACTGTAAAATTAACTATTAACAGGATTTGAATATCACTAGTCTAGTGATTGTATGTTATTGTTGTCATCATTCAGGTTGTATTTCAGCTTTAATGTACAGGTTTTTTAAACAAAGTAGCTGATATTTGCTACAGAGACAGCAAGAAGCTAGTGGAGTGCCGAGTCGCTTTCACTCCAAAATGGCAGAAGCGTAGGGCTGCTGCTGCTGGCTGAACTTTCAAACACTGGAGCGGAGGGAGTTGTCATGGAAATGGGGCGGCAACACAACAAGGACTGACAAGCAGGAAACTCTGTCTTTCGCTACCGTTTTCACTGCTTTCTGTAAGTTTAGCACCTAAAATCACACAAATATTACATACAGCTGTTCCTGACTCTTCTCTTGCTTGTATTTGACTGGCTTCTGTTGAATTTAGTTTATGGAAATGGTTTAGTGTCTTCGAACAAGTCCGTTAGCATCTTAACCGTTTTCAGAGGAGGTAATCTAACTTTATAGACTGAGCTCTTTATGACAGTTTCAGATTTTAATCACATCGTTATGTGTATATGAGAGGTTTTGACAGTTCTGTAAAAGTTTTGCTGGAAATTTTTCAATGGGTGATTGGAAATGGGCTCATTTATTTAACCTAAAAATTTACACTTTACCGTTAATCGGTGATGTCACTTACATCAGCGGGACAAGTAACTGAATCAGTTCAAATGCATTTTGATCTCTTATGTTGAACAAATATTGATTAAAAACTGTTCTGTGATTCAGGAGCAAAAAAAAACCCCAAAAACAAACAAAAAACTCGGCAACAGGGGAGGCTCCAAGATTTCACAATTTCTGAAGGGAGCCGCAGAGGGAGAAGTAAGGAACACAGGTGACCTGGGAAAGCTTCTTACATTTTTAAGAGTCGTACTTCGCTGCTGGAAGGACGCAGGAGACGCGGAGTAAACGATAAACAGTCTTTAATAAATCCAAGAAATACAAAACACAGGGGCCCGGTTTCACAGACAGGGCTTAGACTAAACCAGGATTAGGCCACAGTTCAATTAGGACATTTAAGTAATTTTTATAAACGTGCTTAGAAAAAAACATTACTGGTGTGCTTTTTGAGACAAAACAAAGGCACTGATATATTTCAAGATCAGTCAGTGTAAGTTTCTTTCGGTTGAAACAGCTCAGACTTACATTTTAGTCTGGGACTAGGTTTAAGCCTTGTCTGTGAAACCGGGGGAGGGAATAATCCACACTTGAGCTGGGAGAAGCACACTAACATAACATGTAGACCCGAAAAACACTAACTGAACAGACTGGGCTTTTAAACACAGGATAACGAGGGGGACACAGGTGCGGTGAATCAACTAATAATCAAACTAATAGACTGGGGAGTGACAAAGAGTTGTATTAATCAAAATATAAATTAATCAAGTATAATCAATGTAAATATAGCCATTTATTTATCAAATTATTATTCTATTATAATCATGTTATAATCATGTGTATTTGCCTGCGTGTATAGAAGTCTGTATGAGAATGAGGCATACATATGGTGAAGCTGCGTGTCCTGTTTTGACATTAGACAAAATATATGATGAGGCCTCTTTGGTCACAGAACATAAAATTAAGGCCTCCTGTCTGCTTCTGGGTGGCAGGCTGGAAAGACAGCCAAAAAAGGTAAAACGGCTATGTATGAAATGCATTGAACACGCCTAGAGAAAAACTGTATAAAAGAGTGTACAGACACAAATTCGAGAGATTCCTTACAGGGTCTCTCGGCCTTATTGTCTGAAGATAATAAAGTCTCTCTTCTGGCATCAAAACCCCAAGACTTTGAGAATGATTCCTCACAGTACTGGCAGAAGCCACCACAGGAGAAACTGGGTCACGGGGAGCACATGGGGAGGGAAAACACAACAGAAACAGTCCATAAACGTGACATTTACTCCCCCCTCCCGGAAGGAGCATCTGTGGTGGCTTCCGCCTTTTCTATGAAGAATCACTCTTGAAGTCTTGGGGTTTTGATGCCAGAAAAATAGACTTTATTATCAGAGATAATGCAGTCGAGAGATTCTGCAGAGAATCTCCCGAATCTGGGTTTGCACCCTCTTATATACATTTTTTTTCCTCTAAGGCGTGTTCAATACATTTCCTATATCGTTATTGTTTACCTTTTTTGGATGTGCCTCTAGTCTGCATTCAGGAAGCGGACAGGAGGCCTCCATATATGTTAAAGAAGATGCAACATCATATATCTTTGTCTAATGTCACAACAGGATGTGCAGTTTCAGCACAGAATGTATATCTGCACATCCTCTTCTCATGCTGGCCTCTACACACAGGCAGATACATGTTTATAATAGAATAATAACTTGATTCATAAATGGCTATATTCACATTGATTATACTTGCTTAATTTTATATTTTGATTAATAAAACTCTTCTTCATTCCCCCCTTTGAGACTTACTAAGTCTCACCTTTACTTGTTTTTACCAAGTGACTAATTTAAGTCACACAGCTTTATTACCAATGACTAGATTATGCAACAGCACTCTGGTGGTGGAGCAGCAGGACCAAACCTAGGGAGGACCACATTTGACTAGGGAGGAGTAAAAGATCCTGTCTCCCTAATCCCTCATTTAAGATAAAACAATGTTATAAGCATGAGCGTGCAATTAGTTCAGCACTTGCCTGTGGTTGTCACAGTTATGTTTACAACAGAAATAAAAATTCAAAACATAAAACATATAACATCACACAAAAATAGCATAGTTGATCTTCAGCCCAGACACTGTGCGCATCGTAGAGGGCCACCCTTGGGCAGAGGTTAGGCTAGCACTTACACCCAGGGTATGGTTCATCTTTATACTTCCTCTTCGTCCTCAGTTGAGGTACTAGAGTCTCCATCATTTGTCAATGTTTGTGACTTCCAGTTGGGTGCATAAGGCCAGTCCTGGTAATGTACATTTTGGTTACTCTTCAACATATCTTGCTTTAAATTCATAAGGTATACCTCTTGGTTGACAAATTGAATCTATATAAACTGCAGGGTGTTTTTCATAGGCTCTTTTATATCTGGATTTTTCTTCATTTGTTGCTTCCTCTTCTAGAGAGATGTGACTCATTTTATGTGTCAGCATAACCCTAGTACATAGTCCTGACCATTTTTCTGGTAATGTTGTCAAGAGGCCATATTCTAATCCACACATCCACCATATGTCTGCCAATGCAATATCAATGTCATCAAATATAGGTGGTGGGCCTTCTTTTATCACTAAATAGTCATCTCTTCATCGTGGTATTTTCCATATCTTGCTGCATTTCCCTTCAAATCTTCCTACGTCAATATGTCCCTTCTCATAACATTCAAATTTTATTTTTAATTATTTTTTCCTTGTGGCTTTTGTATTTTCTTTTTTCTTACTATTGGCCATTTACGGGTACGTATGCACTGTAATTCAGTTGCTTCTCTGTAGTTTGTTGTAGATTGGAGAAACTGGCACCAATATGGGCAAAATGCCATTTTTTTGGGTACAGTTTCTAAAGACATTTATCTCTCTGCCTCTTTCTATAAAGCATTTACCTCCCAATTTCACTACATCTAACCCCATTGCATTAGATAGTCCTGGACATTTCTTAAACCATTCATCATGAAATATTCGACAACTAGAACTGTGTATAGGTATTGGTACAATATATAAAATTGGTCTTGCTTCAAAGCAAACTATGCAGTTTTCCCATTTCTCTTTTTCTGCTGTGTAATTTACCCATTTATAACAATTATTGTCTTCTGCCTTTTCCTATAATATATCTGAATTACCCATTTTCTTAAAAGTGATATTATGATTGTCATCTACAATATGTCTATTTTGTCTAGATAGTTTTTCCTCCTCATCTAGTTCTTGTTCTTTTTGAATTAAGTCAAAGCCACTGCTAGTTTCACCCGAGGATTGAAAAGTCAATTCTGGGGAAGTCTGGGTGCTGTTGGTTATAGCTTGAGTTTGCCAAATTAAATGCATTAGGCATGTGATCATCAGATATGTTGTCAGACTTATTCTTTCTCTTCTCCTGTTTGTCTGACAGGAGAATGTGAGCTCCTTGTACATCTGTTTTTGAGCTTTCATCAGTTTGTACTTCATCTTGTGTCACTGTTCTTTCCTTGTCACTTTCTCCTGAATTATCTGCTTGTCTGTTTTCTTCTCTTTCCATCCGTACTTTGGGAACTCTAGTACAGTGGTTTAGATGATTCCAAGTTGTACTTCCCTCCACTTACGTTGTACAATACCCTCAGGTATACTTGGTCACCTGGAACAATTGGACATTCCGACTCTGTTTCCTCACATGGCTCTTTTCTTGTTTCCTGTAAATAGATAGCTTTATGTATGGCAGTTCATTTCTTCATATAAGATCGAAGTTCCATTTGCAATTGCTCTAGAGGAGGTCCTTTGTAGGGACCTCTACAATATGGCACAGGCATGGGTCGACTCGTAAGCATTTCATGCGGTGTTAAGTGCGTGTTTCTGTTAGTTTGCATGCGATAGCTCATTAGTGCAAGAGGTAATGTGTCAATCCAGTTAAGTTTAGTACTTTCACATATTTTGTTTAGTTTGGCCTTGAGGGTTCCATTTAATCTCTCTACCATCCCTTGTGATTGAGGATGGTAAATACACCCTAGTCTCTGCTTTATTCTCAATTGTTGCAGTACATGTTTTACAGTTTTTTGTATGAATACTGATCCATTATCTGAACTTATTTCTGATGGTATTCCAAATCTAGGAATTACATCTCTTGTTAGAAATTTAATTACCGTTCCTGCTCCCTGATCTGCTGATGGCACTGCCTCCACCCATCTGCTAAATCTGTCTATGACCAAAAGCATGTACCTTTTGCCTTGTACTTGCTTTATCATATCCACGTAATCCATTACCAAATGCTTGAATGGTCCTTCTGGTACTGGTATATGGCCTATTGGTGTCGTTATTCCTTTACTCACATTGTTTTTGGCACAAACTTCACATGTGGCTAGAAATTAATCTACCATTGCATGTAAATAAGGAGACCAGTATCATTGCTTTTTAATTTTCCTTATCACTTCCCCCCTTGCGCAATGGTCAAAACCAATGCTCATCTGAAATGAGAATGTTCAAAAGTGAAGTTGGGGCAACAATTTGCCCTTCATGTGTGTTTTGCGTGTTTTGAGTTTGAGCTCCGTCAAGTCAATACTTTATCGTCTATTTTCTATCTTAAAATCAATTTTATACACATTTTCGTTTCTATAACGTGTGAATATATCCCCTATCGCATTCTACAACAAAAACAATCAGAGCGCCTTGTTATCACTAGTTTTATTTTGATTTCCCAAGTCCGCTATTAGCTTATAGCCCGTTAGCACCGCCAGCGCGGCGGCCGCTAAACTCGCTAACACAGCTAATACTCTATTCACACACATTACCATCGTTTCACTGTTACTTGCTTTAATGGCAGATTTGTGTCTACCTTTGAGTGCAGGTGAGGACGCGTTCGAGCTGCATTCGGTGCTGGAGGCCGTGGAGAAGCAGATACGTGACCTAGTGGAGAAGCAGGCCCAGCTGAGAGAGCGGACAGCTGTGCTGGAAACATCCCGGGCTGACGCTCACAAGTTCGGGGTAAGTATACAGCACGCTGCTAACACTCCCACCACCTCTACTCCGTGTGTTTCTCTGCACAGGCCCCGTGCACCCAGGACACGATCTTCCCAGATGTCCTTCACTCTGGCGCCGGGACACTACGAACCCTGGGTGCAGCAGCAGCGGAAGACGCGAGCCAGGCCCTGGGCGACAACCTCTCCCCCCTCCGCTGCCTCCGGTCTTCGAGATCTCCACCCGAAACCGCTTCGCTGCTCTCGGCGAGACAGAACGCGACGCTGTGATCACCGGAGACTCCATCGTCCGACACGTCCGTGCTACGTTAGCTGAAGGTAATGTGCGCACACACTGTTTCCCTGGTGCTCGTGTTCTCGATGTTTCTGTACAGATACCCACGATCCTGAAGGACGACGAGAGCGTTGCAGCTGTTGTAATTCACACGGGGGCTAACGACACCAAGATGCGGCATACGGAGACACTGAAGAGGGACTTCAGGAGCCTGATCGACACGGTACGCAGCACATTGCCCGCGATGACGATCATCGTGTCAGGACCGCTTCCCATGTATCGACGAGGACACGAAAGGTTCAGTAGACTGTTTGCTTTAAACGAATGGTTATTGTCATGGTGTAAAGAACAGAAACTGCTCTTTGTTAATAACTGGAATCTTTTAATTTAGTAATTTAGAAAAGAACAGGAATTAAAAATAACGACAAACCAAAATGAATTAATTTAGGCTAAAATGAAACTGAAACCAATGTTGGGTCTCTCGTTCGACACAAAATCAAATGTTTCTGTATTCGCGATGTATTTGAATGCCAAAATATTATTTACCTTTTATGTAGGCCTGCTTCACTTGTGTTCCAATATCCACATAAAACAAAATGTTTTGCATAACTTCACGGCGGTACGGTGATAACGCTTAACAGCACAGATTTTTCTACATATTTAAACTGAGCAGTGTGTTTTTTTCCATATGTTTGACTGATTGTTTTTTATAATGATAATGAACAGGCTGCATTGTCAAGGTAGAATGCTTAACTGTGTGCGCTTGATTTTTTTCCCCTTCTAACAGTGGAAGCAAATACTCCTTTTATTCATGAAGATAATCGGAATTGTAAAAGGTTTGCTTTTATTTTTGTACATTCACAATAAAAACTAATATTTGCGCTTTTGTAAAATAAGCCTAAAAAAATAGCATGCCGCTTTCTGCCATCTGGTTTCCTTTCGCGCAGCACAAAAATGATCCGAAACTCTGCATAGGCTACTTGCACAGTTTTTCTTTTGTTTTCTTAAATTATTATGTATGTGAAAATATATTTCTCGTATAGGCCTATTTATTCATTATAATAGTATATATATATATATATATATATATATATATATATATATATATATATACACACACACACACACATTAGAGCCAAGCTTTATTATGTTTTTCTCCGCTGATGTGATATGATATGACCATGTGAATCCTCATGTTCTGTTGTTTGCTGCTTTTTGCGCATGTAAAATGAATCCCCGGAAAACAAATGTTAGTATTTTTAACAGGTCACAGACAACTTATACTTTCTAATTTAATTCTGTTCTAATTTAAAATAATCTTGTCGGTTAATAGTTAATAATCGGTTAACGAGCGTCGGTTGTCAGTTAGGAAAAATAACCGAAATGAACATCCCTAAAATAAATTCGACATCTGTCATTTAAATTGATAGGCTAAGCAAAATATAAACAAAACCGAGTTGAACGTTCTTCAAGGACAGTGCATCCACACTTTGCTCCATCTTTATTCTGCTCTGTCACTCATAGACAACCTGCCTGTTCTGTCTGCGGGCCGTATATTCACCACTGGTAGGCTAGCCTGATCTGAGCATCGTTATGCGAATGCTGCGCACAGACCTCGCAAATAAAACGAAGTACTGGTTCATGCGTGCAGCGCGTGCATAACAGTCGAGTGCAGGCTGTACCAGTGCTTGAATAAAGAGCACATATGCTGTGCACATATGCTGTTCTGAAAGGACGTCGGGAACGGGATATTGTTGGACCGCCCGCTCCCGTTCAAATTGCATCAGAGTTACCAACTGCTGCCGTGTTTTATTTGGGAATTTAATCCCGCATCGCAAGAAATGTGGTTGGGTCAGCCGAGGGAATGCAGACCTCTACTATGATGACTTTTGTTCTACCCACTTAAATGATATAATTACTTGCATTGTCCAATCTATACAGACTGCGTCTGTTCCCCGAATAGAGAGGTCAAAATATAAATTTAATGCAGGATCTAGGAAAAATCTGATCATGATTAAACCAGAAAAATGCAAAATAAATGAACAAAAAACATTTTTAAAGCTTGGCCTCCTAAACATTAGGTCACTCACACCCAAAGCAGTAATTGTAAATGAAATGATCACAGATAATAGTTTTGATGTACTCTGTTTGACTGAAACCTGGCTTAAAGCAAATGATTATATTGGTCTAAATGAGTCTACTCCACCAAGCTACTGTTATAAGCATGAGCCCCGTCAGACTGGTCGTGGCGGCGGTGTCGCAACAATATATAGTGATATGTTACTCAATGTTACTCAGAAAACAGGATACAGGTTTAACTCATTCGAAATATTTCTGCTTAATGTTACACTGTCAGATATGCAAAAGAAATCCAGATTTTCTAAAATAACTTGCAGATTTCCTCTCAGACCTATTGGTTAATGTTGATAAAGCGCTAATTGTCAGAGATTTTAACATTCACGTTGATAATACAAATGATGTGTTAGGACTTGTGTTTACTGACCTAATAAACTATTTTGGAGTCAAGCAAAACGTCACCGGGCCCACTCATCATTTTAATCATACGCTATATTTAATTATAACCAGTGTTGGGGGTAACGCATTACAAGTAACGCGAGTTACGTAATAATATTACTTTTTTCAAGTAACTAGTAAAGTAATGCATTACTTTTTAATTTACAAGAAAATATCTGAGTTACTTTTTCAAAAAAGTAACGCGAGTTACTTTTTTCCCATTTATTGACTGATAGTTATTGAAAAACTAACTGAAATAAAATAATAATTAACAAAAATTAACAATCGTTTTCATAATCATTACGTTCTCACCCCTTGGCGGAAAAATATTTGAGTTGTGTGACAGTTTAGGGAAATACCTGTAAATGGCGCATCACACACATTGGGTTATCTGACGGAGAGACGCAAAGCGGTTTAAAGCAGTGTCCTGCACCGGTCCTGTTTGCTAAACGTGCACCAGCAGTACTTAACAGAACACCCGACCCGTTATCCCACAGCAGCACTAATTTAATTCTGTACCAGACCAGAACCGTTTGACATAAAGACCGCGAGTCGCGACCCGAACCGCACAGGCATTAATCTACAACATCAGGTAGGCAAACTTATTCATTTTCTCGTGTAACACAAGCAATCAAACCAACATTAGGCATTCTAAGTTGGTGCTTTGACGAAAAAACAGACACGCAGAGCAACGTGATAATTAACAGAAAAAAAAGATGAGAACGTGCATCCTTTCTGTAAACAATACAAAACTTGGCCGAGCATCTCGTGATCACTCTGCCAAACTTTAGAACAAATATGCATAGGCTAAATCACATCATACACATGCTTATAATTCTTCATAAATAAAGAAAAGAACATATTCAAATATGAGCCTTTACTGCGATTGTCGTTATTATTGAATTTCATTAGTCATTAGACATAATTCATTAGATGATTTATGCGCGGCTGTTCATGGAAAAGTGAGTAAGACACGACAATACCATGATTATGGTTAAATAAGAAAAAAGACATCTAATATAACGAAATTAGGCTACATTTATTTTCATATTAATATCTCAACACACCATTAGATTACATTATCGCAACTTGTGTAGATTTATGCGTTTCAGCATGCGTTAATTTTGTGTCACTAAACGTTTGCCTCAATAAGGTTAAATTATGCCTACGTCTTTCTTTGGCCTTCACTCTGGAAGTGATCTGTTGATTCTGCTAAACTTAAATTAAAACCGAAACTAAACTATATAAAAACTAAATAAAAATGTGTTCACAAAATAAAAACTAAACTAAAACTAACAAAAATATTAATGAAACTAATAAAAACTAAACTGAATTTTATAGCAAATTTGAAAACGATATTAAAATAAAACGAATTTAAAAATTCAAAACTATAATAACCTTGGTGTGAACATGCTGTTACTGTAGTTCTAGACTAAATGTGAATGTGCTTTAATTCATCCCACTCACAAAAAAACTGATTTAGTATTCATCAAAATGAATTAAAACAGTGAAATGCAAACACAGAATATGACACAAACCTGCAATAATTAAATATGTTAAACAACACACATGTATCTAATCCCATTTTATTAACCAATGTCTTAGCTGCTGACCTTTGATGATCCAGTTCAATCATACTGATAAGAAAAAATGACTTTAGATAAACTAACAATTGTGCTTCATTGTTTTTTTATTGCTGAAGAGTGTTGAACTTCTTCTCCTGCGCTCTACTCTTCGCACATGAATTTACTTTTCCTTCAGCCTGAGGTTTATTCATTACACTTTTTGGTGTGAAAGGGCTTTACAATTGCTATAATTACAACTTCTTGTATTAAAAACAATCAAGCCCTGCTCATATTTAAAATGTAACGCAAAAGTAACGTAACGCATTACTTTCCTAAAAAAGTAACTAAGTAACGTAATTAGTTACTTTTTTAGGGAGTAACGCAATATTGTCATGCATTACTTTTAAAAGTAACTTTCCCCAACACTGATTATAACGCATGGAATTGATCTTACTGATATAGATATCGTACCTCAAAGTGATGATGTTACTGACCATTTCCTTGTATCGTGCATGTTGCGTATTACTGATATTAATAACTATGTGGCTCTGCGTTATCGTCCAGGCAGAACTATTGTTCCAGCCACTAAAGACAGATTCACAAATATCCTGCCTGATTTATCTCAGCTGCTCTGTGTACCCATAAATACAAATGAACTAGACAAAATGACTAGCAACATGGGCACTATCTTCTCTAATACGTTAGAAACTGTTGCCCCCATCAAATTAAAAAAAGGTTAGAGAAAAACGTGCTGCGCCATGGTACTGTCAGTCCTCTGTCGTGTGTGTCTTGTGTTCCCGCCTCATGTTTCCATTTATGGTTTGTTTCCTGTGCTCGTCTGATGTGATTATTGGTTAATTCTTGTCCAGCCGTGTTTGTCTATTATCCGTAAGACTATTATTTGAGTTTACTCCTCGTCTCCGTGTTCCTCGTTCCTCCCTGCTGTGTGCACCGTGACAGAAGACCAGACCACAACAGTAAGCGGCGCCCCTTCACACCGTTTTGTTTTCCGTTTTTGAAAGTCTTTTGTTTTGTTCCTGTTTGTGTTTGTCCCGCGGCAAGGAAGTCGCCACTCGTCCTTCCGCCCTAGCCCACGTCAAGTCTGTGTGGGAGTTCGGCGGGATCACCGCGAGTCCGCTGGCTGTGGGCCCTCATGCCCGCCGATCGCGGGAGATATCCGCCGCTGGCTGTGGCTATCCCAAGCCTGCCGGCTGGTTGTTTAGTTCCCAGATTGCCGCTCCCCCAAGCCGCCGTCCGCGGCTCACCCAGCCCGCCGTTTTCGGGAGTTCACGCCGGCCCGTCGCTGACTCAAGCCCGCCGGCCAGCCGCTGACTCAAGCCCCGTGGATCCAGTCCACATGTTCCGGCCAGGAGGGCTTCTGGTTCCTGTGGGCTGTCATGTCCTGTTTGTCTGGCCCCGGAGGGCTTTCCTGTCCTGTCATGTACTGTCCTGTCTGTCCAGCCCCGGAGGGCTCCTGATACCCCCTGACTACCCCAGGGACATTTTTTTTTTGGGGGGGGTGGAAAGGGTTCCGGCTGTAGGGGCCGGACTGAGGTCAAGGCCCCGAAGACGATCTGCCATGGCCTCCTGAGGTCCCAGCTCTGCCATGGCCGCCAGAGCTCCCAGCTCCGCCATGGCCTCCTGAGCTCCCTGCACCGCCATGGCCTCCTGAGCTCCCTGCACCGCCATGGCTTCCAGAGCTCCCAGCTCCGCCATGGTCCATGTCTGTCTGTTCTGCTCTGGAGGTCCCCGTCCTGTATTCCTGTCCGTGTCTGTCCTGAGGGGCCTCCAGAGCTCCCCCCCCCTCCCCGGTGGAACTGTTAAGGCTCGGGAGGGGGGAGTTGTGTCAGTCCTCTGTCGTGTGTGTCTTGTGTTCCCGCCTCATGTTTCCATATATGGTTTGTTTCCTGTCCTCGTCTGATGTGATTATTGGTTAATTTTTGTCCAGCCATGTTTGTCTAATTGTCTATGATTATCCCTTGTATATTAGTCCTGTCTGTTCTGTTTGATTTCGTCTGGTCTACTCGTTACTCCCCGGTGTTCCTGTCCATGTCTACCTTGCCTTGTCTTGCCCTGCCTTGTGATGTCTTCATTAAAGACTATTATTTGAGTTTATTCCTCGTCTCCGTGTTCCTCGTTCCTCCCTGCTGTGTGCACCGTGACAGGTACAACAGTTATACCCGTTCTCTCAAGAAAGAAACTCGTAATCTTGAGCGCAAATGGAGAAAAACTAACTTGGACGTTTTTAGAATTGTGTGGAAAAACAGTATGTTCAGCTATAGACAGGTTCTAAAAGCTGCCAGGATCGAGCATATCCGCAAACTTGCAGATAATAACTGAAAGTGTTGTCACCTGTAGCAGAAGGACCGCTTCTCAATATTATTAACTCATCGTTATCTTTAGGTCACGTCCCAAAACCATTCAGGCTGGCGGTTATTAAGCCTCTTATTAAGAAACCACAACTAGATCCTAGTGAACTGGCAAATTACAGACCCATTTCAAATCTTCCATTTATGTCAAAATTTTTTGAAAAAGTTGTGTCTGCTCAATTGTGCTCATTCTTGCAAAAAATATCTCTGTGAAGAATTTCAGTCAGGTTTCAGGCCCCACCATAGCACAGAAACTGCACTTGTTAAGATTACAAATGACTTACTACTTACTTGATCTTAGTGCTGCGTTCGACATTATAGATCATGACATACTCATAGATCGATTACAAAACTATACGGGTATTCAAGGGCAGGCTTTAAGATGGTTTAGATCCTACCTGTCCGATCGCTACCACTTTGTTTATTTAAATGGGGAGTCATCTCAATTATCACCAGTAAAGTATGGAGTACCACAATTATCTGTCCTAGGTCCTCTGCTATTTTCAATATACATGTTGCCCCTTGGTAATATTATTAGAAAATACGGGATTAGGATACTAGGATAGCAAAGTCCACTAAAGGAGGTAGAGCTTTTTCTTATTTGGCTCCCAAACTCTGGAATAGCCTTCCTGATAACGTTTGGGGTTCAGACACACTCTCTGTTTAAATCTAGATTAAAGACACATCTCTTTAGCCAAGCATTCATATAATGCATTCATATAATACATCTCATAATCTTGTACTGCAGTTATATCTGATCAAACCCACATTATTATTCTTTAGCTTTGGTTGTACAAATAATTTTTGCTTGGATGGAACAACAGCTATGCTAATTATGTCTTTGTTTCTCTGTTTCTGCCACGGGATTAACATCCTGTGGTAACTAGGAATTACACAAGCTTCAGTCTGGATCCAAACCTTAAATGATCTGAGATGAACAAACACCTGAGAAGAGATGATGCCAACCCCTCAGAGGACCTCAGAGGATGCCAACCCTCAGACAACATACAGAATTACCAAATTTTGCCATAAGTTAAATATATTAAGTTTCTACAATATATAAATATATTGTAGAAACTTAATTTCCTGTAAAGCTACTTTGCAACGATTGTATCGTAAAACACGCTATACAAATAAACTTGAATTGAGTTGAATTGAATGTGTACGCCAAATATCTTGAGTGTCTTTTTTGGCTCCCCTTTGGTGTAGGGCTGGGCGATATATCTCATGCGATATGCATGCGCATCTCGTCAGTAAAGCCGGCTCCTTGATTAGCGGTTAATCTCCATCACCTGTTTTCAAATGGAGCGGCATTTAATACACAGAGCCGTAGATCATTTTTTCATTTTTCATTTCACATTATTTATAGAGCACTTTACAACTGCACCTGCTGCCCAAAGTGTTGTACAATCAAGAAACACTCATTAAAACACACAACCTAAAACAACACACATTCTACTAAAACAGCAAAAACTAGCCCACACTCTCAAAGGCTAAAGACGATGTAGTTTTTGACTTCAACTTTAAAAACATTTAAAGTTGAGACCTCTCTAAGTACCTGAGGAAGACTATTCCAGAGCTTCGGCCCTGCAACAGCAAAGGCCTGATCCCCTTTTAACTTTAAATGAGTACGAGGGACAGTAAGCAATAACATCCTAGAGACCTAGGTGCTTGACGAACAGCAATGAGCTCAGACACGTAAGCAGGAGCCATCCCATGCACTGCTTTAAAAACATATAAAAGAGTTTTATATTTTATCCTGTAGTTCACTGGTAGCCATTTGAGAGAAGCTAAAATAGGAGAGATATGATGACTTTTCTTAGCACCCATTAGCAGCCTAGCTGCTGCATTCTTAACCAATTGCAAGCGTGAAATAGTGGTCTGGCAGGACTCCACATACAACACATTGCAATAGTCCAGACGAGACAAAACAAAGGCATTAATAACCTTCTCTAAGTCCTTTCTTGACAGAATAGGCTTTAGTCGAGCAATAGACCTAATCTGGAAAAAACAACTCTTTACTACAGCATTAATCTGCTTGTCAAATTTAAGCTCTGGGTCAAACACCACACCTAAGTTCCTTATTTGGTCATGCCAATAATCGGACCATGAACCCAGATATGTGGACATATCTAAACATCCTCTAACAGGGCCAAAAAACATAATCTCAGTTTTACTCTGGTTCAACTGAAGCAGATTTTGAGTCATCCAGCTCTTAACCTCCTCTAAACATGCAAATAGCAAATTCGAACCATTATTCCTTCCCACTCTCATAGGTAAATAGATCTGTGTATCATCCGCATACAAATGGTATGACATGCCATATTTTTTTTTAAATTGAGCCAAGGGGCAACATATACAATGAAAATAATATAGGGCCAATAACAGAACCCTGGGGGACACCACAAGTAACAGGCACTGTCGTTGAAACAAAATTACCATACTTTACAGAGGATGATCTATGTGACATAAGACTTGAACCACTCTAAAACCGTCCCACGAATTCCAACTAAATGGGACAAACGCTTTATAAGAATCACGTGGACTATTGTGTCAAAAGCTGCACTTAAGTCCAATAGAATCAGAGCTGCATTAACAACTCTTAAAAGTGCAGACTCAGTGCTGTGACCTACTCTAAATCCGGACTGAAATTTGTCTAAGATCTCATACCTACTTAAAAATGACATTAACTGGGAATAAACCACCTTCTCTAAGATCTTTGCTCGGCATGGTAGTTTAGAGATGGGCCGATAATTATTCAGTTCTAGAGGGTCTAAATTAGGCATTTTAAGAAGTGGCTGAATAACCGCCTGTTTAAGGCCTGTTGGAACAACTCCATTATGAAGACTACTGTTGACAATAGAAGTAATACTCGGCCCAACAACATCAACCATCTCCTTAAGAAGACGTAAAGGAACCACATCACAACCACCAGATGTAGGCTTCAAATGCATAATAATATCCATAACTTGCGCCAGACACACCAGCTCAAAGAGCTCAAAACTCCTTACACAAGCTGGTGGCATCACAGACTCAGCTGAGGATGTAGGCAGACTAATTCTAATCTTTTCTACTTTTTCCACAAAAAATATCCGAAACATTTCACATACCTCCAAAGAGGGGGTCAAAGTAGAACATCCAGCCGGATTGAGAAGTCTATTAATTGTTGAAAATAGGGCTACAGAGGCATTATAATTCTGCGCAATGACCTTCGAGAAATAATTTTGCCTTGCAGTTCTCACAGCGGCCTGATAGTCTGAAAAACACCGCCTCATAAATTGAAGTGAAACCTGCAGCTTATCCTTTCTCCATTTCCATTCAGCATTTCTGCATTCCTGCCTCAAAGCACAAGTATAGTTATTAAGCCATGGAGTTGGATTAAGTTTAGGTTTCCTAACCTTATATGGGGCCACTACATCTACGATATCGGAGCAAACAGAATTGAACAATATCAACAGCTCATCTGGGCCCAGAGAAGGAGAAGGAGACTCAATCACATTCACAAATGATGAAGAGTTATATATCTCAGAAAATTCACTAACAAGCGACGCAATATCGCATTCATTATCGCAGATGAATCGCCTTCGATATGAACGCGATATTGCGTCGCTTGTCAGTGATCTACGGCTCTGTGTATTAAATGCCGCTCCATTTGAAAACAGGTGATGGAGATTAACTGCTAATCAAGGAGCCGGCTTTACTGACGAGATGCGCATGCATATCGCATGAGATATATCGCCCAGCCCTACTTTGGTGCCACATTGAGTGTTCATAAGGGCCCACTTGTTTTTGAATTTGAATAACATCATCCAACTGAGGTTGAGGTTCTATAAGTACTACAGGTGCTAATACTGCTACCTGACATCCTGAGGCTTTTTTAGCTTCCAGATCTGCTGCATTGTTTCCCTTAATGATAAAATCATTTCCTTTTTTATGAGCTTGACACTTGATTATTGCTAGTCTTTTTGGTAGCATCATAGCAGAAATTAATTGACCTATTTGTTCAGCATGTTGGATGGGAGTCTCGTCAACCTCTTTGTTTCCATACTGCTCCAAATAAATGACATACACCATGAGCTTATGCTGAATCAGTGAAAATATTGGCTGTTTGTCCCTTTGCCAATTGACATGCAGCTGTGAGAGCTTTTAATTCTGCTAATTGAGCAGAGCAAGGCTGTACACAATGTTGTGATATCACAGGCACAAATTCTTCTTTATCCTTATTTACTACTGAATATCCTGTATGATTTCCTACATGATCTCTAAAGCTAGAACCATCTATGAAGTAAGTGACTTCTGCTTCAGGGATTGGTGTAGACCGTAATCTAGTAAATGTCAATGAATCAGTCACACAATCATGTTTTTTTTTTTTTCAAAAGCTAAAGAAATTAATTCAGATGGATTAACTGTATGACATCGCTTAATAGTAACATCTGGATATGTAAGTAGTGATGAATAGGCTAGAATTTGGGCTGTCCTGTCTTTAGTTATATCCCTGCAATCAGTTTCACCAGAGACAAATTGCTGGACATTCGGCAGTACACACCACCCAATATTTCACCAGTTTTCGACTATTCTGGTGTTTTGCTGGACATTGTAGTTGGCGGAGCAGCGGTGCTGTTTAGATGCTTCAGGATGCGCAGACAGGGGAAGCGAGCCGGCACGCTCGTGGAGCTTAGACAGTGCGGATTCCGAACAGTGCTACCTAGCATCCATCTAGCGAATCTACGTTCTCTACCCAACAAAACGGCCAAACTCCTTCTGCTCTCCCGGACAAATAAGGATTTTTCTGCTGCTCTGACTGAATGACACCATACCGGACAGCAAATTAATTCTGCCGAGTTTCCAGTTTTGTTCAGAGTGGGTCGCGACACAGAATCAACTGGGAAATCGCGTGGCGGCGGGACATGCTTTTACATCAATGAAAGGTGGTGTACAGATGTAACTGTGTTAAAGAAGATGCTGTCCCGATCAAGAAACGCTCTTCATTAACTGTTAGCCTTTCTACTCGTCGCGGAAGTTTTGCTCGTTCATTCTCGTGAGTGTTTACATTCCACCGCAAGCGCATATGAGCTCAGCTTTACAGAAACATGCTGATCAGATCACAGAACAACAGCACCCAAACTCTGTTTTAATCATTCTCGGGGACTTTACTAAAGCAAATATCTCTCGTGAACTGCCAAAATACAGACAAAATACAGACAGAATATTACATGTCCCACCAGAGACAGTAATATATTGGATCACTGTTACACAGCAATAAAGGATGCATATTACTCTGTCCCACGGGCAGCTTTAGGACTCTATCTGATCACTGTTTGGTTCATCTTATACCGACCTACAGGCAGAAACTGAAATCAGCTAAACCTGTTTTAAGGACTGTTAAAAGATGAACTAATAAAGCAGAGCAGCATTTAAAAGCCTGTTTTGACCTTACTGATTGGAGTGTTTTTGAAGCTGCTGCCAATGATCTGGACAAGCTCACAAAGACTGTAACATCTTATATCAGTTTCTGTGAAGATATGTGCATTCCTACCAGGACTCATCTAACTTACAACAATGACAAACCGTGGTTCACTGCAAAACTCAGACAGCTCCGTCAGGCCAAAGAAGATGCTTACAGGAAGGGGGACAAAGTCTTGTATAAACAGGCCAAATACACACTGGAAAAGGAGATCAGAGTGGCAAAGAGGAATTATTCTGAAAAACTAATAATTCAATTCTCCTCCAGTGACTCAGGATCAGTGTGGAAAGGTCTGAAAGCGATCACCAACTACAAGACACCATCCCCCAGCACTGTGGAGTATCAACAACTGGCAGACGATCTGAATGAGTTCTACTGCAGGTTTGAAAAAACACCCCACACTGCTCCGAACACCTCTCCACACAACCATTAACACATCCAGCAACCCCCCTCTCCCCCACACCTTACACTTCAGATCAGCGAAGATGAGGTGCACCAGCTCTTCCGGAAGCAGAAAAGGAAAAAAGCACCAGGCCCAGATTGTGTTACACCAGTCTGTCTGAAATCCTGTGCTGACCAGCTGGCCCCCATCTTCACACAGATCTTCAACAGATCACTGGAACTGTGCAAACTCCCTTTATGCTTCAAACGCACTACCATCATCCCCATCCCAAAGAAATCCAAAATTACAAGACTAAATGACTACTGGCCTGTGGCTCTAACGTCTGTGGTCATGAAGTCATTTGAAAATCTGGTGCTGGCCCACCTGAAGGACATTACTGGACCCTTGCTGGATCCTCTTCAGTTTGCCTACAGAGCACACAGGTCTGTGGATGATGCAGTCAACATGGGACTGCATTATGTTCTGCAACATCTAGACAGACCAGGGACTTATGTGAGGATCCTGTTTGTGGACTTCAGCTTGGCCTTTAACACTATCATTCCAAACCTCCTCCTGCACAAACTAACTCAGCTCTCCGTGCCCACCTCCGTCTATCAGTGGATCTCCAGCTTCCTGACAGACAGGCAGCAGCTAGTGAGGCTGGGAAAATTCTCATCCAGCACCCGTACAATCAGCACTGGAGCTCCTCAGGGCTGTGTTCTCTCCCCACTGCTCTTCTCCCTCTACACCAACAACTCCACATCTAAAGACCTCTCTGTCAAGCTCCTGAAGTTTGCAGACGACACCACACTGATCGGCCTCATTCAGGACGGTGACGAGTCTGCTTACAGACAGGAGGTTAAGGAGCTGGCTGTCTGTTGCAGTCTTAACAACCTGGAGCTCAACATGCTCAAAACAGTGGAGATGACCGTGGACTTCAGGAGAAACCCCCCTGTTCTCCCCCCACTCACCATCATGAACAGCAATGTAACGACAGTAGAGTCATTCAGGATCCTGTGCACCACCATCTCCCAGGACCTGAAGTGGGACACTTACATAGACTCCATTGTTAAAAAGGCCCAGCAGAGGTTGTACTTCCTTCGCCAGCTGAGGAAGTTCAACCTGCCACAGGAGCTGCTAAAACAGTTCTACTCTGCCATCATTGAATCTGTCCTCTGCACTTCAATAACTGTCTGGTTCAGCTCAGCTACCAAATCTGACCTCAGAAGACTACAGAGGGTAGTCCGGACTGCTGAGCGAATCAATGGTACAACCTTCCCCACTCTCCAAGAACTGTACTCATCCAGAGTGAGAAAAATGGTTGGCAAAATCACTCTGGACCTCTCACATCCAGCACACTCCCTCTTTGAACTGTTGCCGTCTGGTCGACGCTACAGAGCACTGAGCACCAGAACGGCCAGGCACAGGAACAGTTTCTTCCCTCAGGCAATCTATCTCATGAACACTTGACAATAATTGTGGAACACACACTATTTATACACTTATACACTTATTTATCTAACACACATACTTAGTCTACATTTCAATTTGCACATAATATACCTGTACATACAAAACTGTCTATTGTTACATACCTGTACATACAATTGCCAATTTATATATTGTTATTCCTTATTTACTTGTTCTTTTTTTAATTCTTCTTTTTATTATCTGTGTTTTTTGTTCTGTCACTGTCATTCCGTTGCACTGTGGAAGCTTCTGTCACAAAAAACAAATTCCTCGTATGTGTAAACATACCTGGCAATAAAGCTCATTCTGATTCTGATTCTGTTTCTGATTGTTAGCTGAATACAAATAATAAATTACAGTTGACAATGAACATGAAAAAATACATCAGAAAGTAAAATTCAAAATAGAAATAGAACATAGATGTAATAAAGACAAGGGGTCCGTTCTTCGTACCTCGCTTATTACATCTGAGATGATTTGAAAGATGCCAGATCTTCTAATCCTGATAACTGATCTCTGGCTAATTTGGTTCTTCAAACGAATTTGCGTATTAGATTAAAATATCTGGATTAAGTTGTCTAAGATTACAGCGCGTTCTCGTGTTCCCCAAAAAGGGCAGATGTATCGATACTCGAAACCACGATCAGCAATGCAGTGATTGGCTGGCGGCAAGACAGCAACGTAATGACATCATATCATTAAAAAAGACACCTGGCGGAAAAGTTGACAAATTTCTGGACCTTTATAAGGAAACAGCCAAGTGAATAAAACTACATAAATGTTATAATAGATAAATGAAATGTGCACTGTTTTTAATTTGTTTGTAATTATTTTTACATGGTTCCCAATTATTTATATTCACGATTTCTAGCATTTGTGTAGGCTTTACATTTTTACTTCAGTGTTGTAATTAGCAATTCATTTAATTTTATCTTTGAAACAGATTTGTTACGTGACAGCATTAATTACAGTTTCTTAGAGATCATGTTATCTGCATCAGCTCCATCAAGCCCCTCCCATAATATCTGCCATTACTCAAATTAATGCACGGCTCAGATTATCTGTATAGCATATGTGTAAGACTCCAATACAATTATATAGTAATTATTTCATCACTAAGACATCTTTCAGTGAGTAAAACTGTCTGTGTCTATAGTGTTCTAGACTTCACAACATTGTTATCTTATTTTCAAATTCATTTTTAAATTATTTTTATTTTAAATTATTGTCCCTGGACCAGCAGGGTACTCTTATAATAAAGTAGCAGTGGCTGTGACAGATTTTAAGTATCAATTCTGCTTAAAAAGATACAATCTAATCCTGTTTACATGAAATAAGCCTGCTCCCGAGCAGGTTTAAGCTTACGGACCTGTTGCTATGACAGCAAGTCCAGGATGAGCTTCGAAGAACCAAATGATCCAAGATCGAGCGAAATCACCAACAATAAAATCCAGCTAACTGAGTTAGCGACGTACGAAGAACGGACCCCAAGTTCCAGTGAAATACTGTATCTTCAGTATCCCCTGTGATGCCTTTAAGTCCATTATTTTGGTGTGATTGAGTGGTGGTTTCTTTGCAGATGATGAGGTTGTGAATGTGATGCATCTGAAATACACAGTTGAGTTTAGAGTTGTAACAGTTTCTCTGTTACTTATGTACCAAAAGTCCTCTTAGAGCAGCACTGTCATTACTCACCTGAACATTAGAGGGCGCTCTGTTAAATAATACATGGAATTCACCTATTTAAGGTAGCATAGAAGGAGAAATGGCAGGAAGTTGATTCTCTGTTCTTTGGAGAAGCTTACCTCATGGTGGTTTGGGCCTTTTATACCCTGTTTGAGGAACTTTATAGTTCTAAGCTCATCCGTAAGTAATTGTTCAAGATATTTTGCTTTAGTAACAATGTGTTTGTAGCACTTGGTTATGGTTTTGTTTAAATGTTTGTCTACAGAGGGTTTGTGTTCTGAGCCTGTATGGATTATTTGGTGGCTTAATCATCTGAGAAGTCTGGAACTAGGAGAACTGACTTACATCTACTGCTTAAAAGCAACGTTGGACGTCAAACACCTCTTTTCTGGTTGAACTTTGATGGGGAATCATCTTGACATTCAAGTACTGTTATTTTTGCACTACATGCTTCAACAAAGACTGAGCAAGGTATATGGGACTTAGTGATTACAAGCCAAGGACTATGTTTTGGAATACTGGACTGTTTTTATGCTCTGGTCCTAACTGTTGAACTCTCAATTGTTTGTGTTATTGAATTTGCATCTTCTGGATAATTATATTTAATACACTTGACTCATGAGTACAATTGGTCTGTTTGGTCCCTCATTTCATGTGACACTTGCACAAAAGATAAAGGTATAGGTGTTACAGAGTTAAAGAGTGTCCATGTGTTTATGTAAAAACAATTATGCTTATGAAGGCCATAAGCAAAAATGGACTTATAAGCCCTTATAAACAGTATGCCCTTCATAATATTACAAAAGAAAAAGAGATTTAAAGTCATGGGATAGCTTAATATAGCTTTAACTTTTATGCATTAATTTGGGCGTAAAACGGACCTTCCCGAAAACTCTCCTCCGGATTCACAAACGCTTTGTAAACTTACGATTTGACTTGTTCCAGGAACGCAGTGGAATATTATGGTCTACTTTCTCAGGTTTGGCTCCAGTATATTGCATAAATGCAAAAAAGACTAATAGGCCATATGCCTAACAATAAATATTCAATTAACGTGTCCATCAAAGCGTTTAGCCAGCTGTAAAATGCCAGGTGCTCTTCTGAAAACGGCCAGCTGGTGGTGCTTGAGAACGCTTTGGTGGCACAGCATTTTTCCAGCTGAGATGCTTTGGTTGCTATGATAAGGAATATCCACGGCAGTAAAGTATCACTAGTATCTCATTTTGAAGCATATTACTGAATATAAAAATGCAGTAACCAGCAATATTAACTTCTCTATTGTTGTTCAGATGTTGTACAAGTAGGATGATTGGTCGTTGTAATATTTGTCCCGCCACTCCTCCATTGATTGGAAGGCTGGGTAAAAAGTGACAGTGACAAGCTCTGTGTTTTACCCAAAGCTAAACAGTTTATCAACTCTCAGCTACAAACAACAACAAAAAAAAACCCCAGAGCAAACGAACTTGTAAAATATTATAATGGCAGTGCATCAAAATTCAGTGTCATCAGTTTGCCAAAAAGAACACAGAACATTTTACGCACCATTTACACGTGGTAAGGAGCAGGTGTACATTTCTTTTGCAGCAACTAAAATTTTGAAAATACGAACACTTTCATGAATATGAAAATTTACGTCAGAACAGCTTTACGAACGATTTACACAAAAATGTGTTCTACTCGTGTTTCATGAATGAGGCCCAAAATCTGTTACTCACTTAGTGGATAAGAAGAGAGTATCCTTAACTGAACAGAGCTGGTCACACTAAAAAAAAACTATAAAAAAGAAAAAGACGTTGTTGTTAGACTTGTGTCCCCGTGTCTTGTTTCTCTCCCTCATATGTTCATATATGGTTCTTCATGTCCCTGTCCTCATTGTCCCCTTGTTAATTTCTGTGTATTTATAGTGTGTTCTGCCCCTTGTTTCCTGTTCAGTATTGTTTGTCTTACCCCAGTGCTACGTGTGTGTTCCTGCCTGTTCAAAGCTCTGCTTTATTTGGATAAATAAAGACTGTATCATTGGAAATCTCCTACGTCTCTGCATCTCCTTGCTCCAGCACAGTAGGCACGCATGACAGAATACCGGACCCAAAACAGATCAGTAAGCAGCGTCCCTTTTCCCCATTTTTGAATTTTTTTATTTTTTTATTTTTTTTTTTTTTTTCTCCCTTTTCTTCCCGCAGATATGGAAACCGCCGCACGGTTCTCTGCCCTAGCTCGAGATGTCCCATTTGTGGAGTACGCCTGGGAATTCTGCGGGCTCGTTGCGAAAACTGCATTGGATGATGCCACCATAAACTCTCTGTTCTGGATCGGGGGCGATTACCATCGCCCCGTGGACCTCCCAGACACCACTGGACTATGCTGGAGGGAAGGGATCCTCCAGTGTCTGGAGAGCATCCGGCCCCGTTCCAGAACAAGCCCGCCGTCCAGCCCGTCAGCTGTTCCCCAGTTAAGCCTGTCAGCTGTTCATCACTCAAGCCCGCCGGCCACTCCAATGTCAAGCCCGCCAGCTGCAGCTCACTCAAGCCTGTCGGCCGCTGGTCACTCAAGTTCGCCAGCCGCCAAATTCACACCCAACTGAAAGAGGGGGAATGATGTTGACAGGATTCTGGCCACAGCCAACAGATCAGCAAATACACCAATTATAAGTTTAAACAATTTATTAAAGAAGAGTGAAATGAATATAATGAGCATTAGCTTTGGAGAGGCCCAAGGCCAAAATAACAATCAAAGCAACTACTAAAATAAAATATATATAAATGACCTAATTATAAAGAAAATAAGAAAATACAAATGACTTCCCTAACTCCCTAAATAAAAACACATCGCAAAATTAGATCAAAATAATTGGCAGACCCCTCCTACGCTCCGGGAATTTTCTTAGAATAAACTGAACAAATCATGAATAGAAACAGCAACAAACAGTAGCCACGAAGCTGTTGGTGATCTGTTGACGGAGGCGAATCCAGAGCTCTTCACGCCACAGCAGCAAACGCCAAAGTGAGCTCACCATGTGTTGGTAGCGCCACCCTTTTAAAGTCATCCGCTTCAGAAACAGAAAATATGGACTCTCTCTTTTCTAGCACTTTAGATACAATTTCTCCCATACACTTAAATAAGATAACAGTCCGACACCATTGAATAATGAGCACGCTCACGTCCTACATAAAGCAGACCAAAAAAAGAAGCGCAGCTAGAAGAAAACAAAACTAGATGTATTTTGAATTGCATAGACAGAAAGTACTTTTACCTACAGAAAAGCCTTCAAAAATGCTAGATCTGCTTAGGGGTGGACGATATATATATATTCCAAATCACATTTATGTTTTTTATTAGGATTCTTTGTCATGTTGGTTTTACTGTTTTGCAATTGCAGTACAGCCAAACTAATTTCCCTATTTTAAAAACAATGCCTTACAAGGTAACAAAATATAAAATAAAAAGGAATGGCAGATATTTAGGCCAAAATAGACGAAGATAAAAAATCTTTGTCATTATTTTATTTGTTATAAAAAAAAAAAAGAAGAACAAAGATACACATAATATACAAATAAAACAAACAGTGTATATAGTTTTATTTTTAAATTTGTTCATTCAATTTCTTGAATACTAAATACACGAAATTGAATGAACAAATTTAAAAATAAAACTATATACACTGCACTGTATAAATTAAATAATAATAATAATTCATTACATTTATATACATATTAAATAATAAATTATATACGTATTAAACATTGATTCTTATTAAAGCAAAAATATT
The DNA here is from genome assembly GCA_027422415.1 of Schizothorax lantsangensis. Classification (NCBI taxonomy): domain Eukaryota; kingdom Metazoa; phylum Chordata; class Actinopteri; order Cypriniformes; family Cyprinidae; genus Schizothorax; species Schizothorax lantsangensis. The sequence goes on from JAPDDO010000319.1 coordinate 101,073, forward strand.
AAAGTTCTGTCAAGAGCAGTGAGTGATTTTCTCTTTGTGTTTTGTTGTTTTATTAACATTAAAGGGATAGTTCACTCAAGAATGAAAAATCTGTCATCATTGAGTTTCTGTCTTTTGTTGAAAATACAAGTTATTTTGAAGAATGTGGGTAACCAAACAGCTGCTGGTCCCAGTGACTTCCATGGTATTTATTTCCTACTATCAAAGTCAGTGGGGACCAGCAACTGTTTGGTTACCTACATTCTTCAAAATATATTATTTTGTGTTCAGCACAAGAAATAAATTAAAAGAGGTTTGGGACAACATGACAGTGAGTAAATAATGACAGAATTATCATTTTTGGGTGAACTATCCCTTTAATGACAAGTGGCAGCATGTTTATTATAATGGAGGTTTTGTGCAACAGACATCTGTATTCTATAAAACAGGTCTTGTCACATCCGGTTCAAGTATTTAAGGTTTGAATGTGTTTCTTTAAATATGGAGCTGTTTTACTCAAGCCACCTTCAAAGGAGATACCAAAGATTATCATAACCAATGTCTATCACAAAGGCCGATTGATATGTAAAAGTTTTGATTTTTATTCTTTTCACTAACATTTAGATATTAAAATGGAATAAAATGACAACAATAAAAACAACTAGCAAGGTTAGCTGATTACCTTAAAGGGGACATAACACACATAGTTTTGCCCAATCTCATGTTAATCTTGAGTACCTATAGAGTAGCATTGCATCCTTCATATCTCCAAAGAGTCTTCAGTTTTATCATATTTATGAAAGAAAGATACAGCTTAATGATTCTCTCCGAAAACAGCTGAGCTTCTGGAGGCATGCCGTGGGCGGAGCTAAAGAGTCACGAGAACAAATAAACACTTGCAAAACTATGTTGATGCCCTGGAAAATCAAACTGCATACACTGTTCGCATAATGCTGGGTTCTTTGGGAAGCTGAACAAGGTTATCTTTCCCTCACATCCAAAAACATACTACTTTAGATATATTTTTCTTGAACCAAGTCCTGTGCAGTGCTGCTGATGACGTTGAAGGGTGTGCTCTTGCTCTTGCTCTCGCTCCAGTCGAGGTGTGTGTGCGGTCTCTTCCGTACCCATACAAGGAATTCCTCCCTTCATGAAGTCATGAAGGGCCATTCTCGAAAAAAAACTTTCCAAAATCTATTCAAACCCGGAAGGAGTGTATTTGACACAGAATTACTCCGTCATACGTTCAAATCTTTTTTTTTTTTTAAACTTTGGCCATATTTAGTATGAGTCTTCAACGATAGAGATAACTCAGAATGCATGAAATAACATTAGACCTCCCTCCCCCTTTAAAAGTCCATTGATATTACCATTAGTTAATATGACTGTTAACAGTTTCTCTGACAAGCGGATGCAAGGAGACCAGTTTTTAGTTTTTAGACATAATCAACTGTTTATACGTAAATTTTGTGTGTTTTTGAAGGTATTAGCACAATCATATACGAAAAATAACTTGTGGCTAAATTAGCAAAAAAAAAAAAAAAACATCAACAGGTGCAGGGAAACTAACCTGGTCCTGGTCAAGCTAAGCTGAGTTCCTCTAAAACTGACGAATAGGAAACTCAATGATATTACCGCTGACTCTCTCACATACTATTATTTGATTTAATTATTAGTCCTAAAATAAAAGTATACAAAAAATGCAACAAATAATAAATTAAATAAATAAAAATACAAGCTACAACCAACTGTATTTAATGTATTGTGCCCAAGATTTAATGACTTTGTTTTAAGATATGAAAACATTTTAACATGGTTGCTACTTGCGTATTAAATTGATCAGCAATTTCTAGCCATTCAGCTTTTCTCTCTGGTTTTATGACAGCTGTACCTTTTATGGTTATTAACATTAAAACATTACAATCTAAAATTACTCTTTAAACCACTAAATTAAAAGTTAAAATCACTAAATTAAAAATGATATGAATAATAGAAAACAGACTACATTTTAACTGGTAAGAGGAATAGACATTAACTCATTTGCGCTCGCTGCATTAGCTTACATTTGACTTACTGCTATCATAAAAATACACTTATATGTAGGTTTAAAATTCTATGCCACATTTAATGTCCAACAACAAATATTTCAGCAAAATGTATATTTTACTCAGAAATATTGTGTTACTATTCTATTGCGCTCCATCTGTTTAGCGTGCAGCAGTGCAGCAGTGCTCGTTCGCTCACATAAGCCTTGCACTGAGCCTTGCATTAAACCAACACGGTCTCACTCCCAACTCGTCACATATTGCCGCTTGGTCAGGACCACTTAGCGTCACTTTTTGACGCTGAAGGTACCCCTTTAGTGTCATTTTTCAACATGCAGGGTCCTCCATTGTTTTCAGTTGTTTGTCTTAATTTAATGGTTTGCAAGCATTTGTAAAAAAATTGAAATAATTTTATATAAATTTGTACTTTCACCGGAGCACCTAACCCCACCCCTACCCTAAAGTTACCCTTTTCTGAACAATATAAAACACGTAACAGGCAAATATAAGTGCAGTCACAGGTATTTATTGCAAAAAATGACCATAAACAAGCAGTATAAAAGCATTACAAACAAGTCATGTTGCATTCCAAGTCTTCTGAAGGCATACAAAGTCTTTATGCAAAGAAAAGAGTAAAACATAAGGTTTTAATCGCTGAAAATGATACCGCTCCGTTACCGCGCTCACATCATCATACAAAAGCATACTCCGTAGCGTGACACAATCGGTCACGAGACACACAAGAGCCAATAACATTTCACAACAGCATGACGCAATCGATCATTTGACACACAAGAGCCAATGGCATTTCACAACCAAGGCTGACGTAAGGCTTCTACTGGCGGCATTTTTTGAATTTGCGTACAGACTGCAGCACACAGGAAGAGCTTTACGGCGGACTGAGACGGCGATCACGTCTATTCCTCTCACAAATCAATCGTTTTGCCTCGGAAGTCTTGGAATATTAATACTTTTTAAATAAATTATGACGGTAGTTGTATCTGCCTGTTATATCTTGTGTTTTATTTACAAATGGTAGGTTTAGGGGCAGGAGAGAGTAATATACGCCAGCAAGTGTCAACTTTGATTGATTGCTTTGACCTTTGTGATATTAATGATAACCATATGTGACCTTTGATCTCATAATGAGTTCCAGATGTGGAAAATCGGCAAGCGTGAAATTCCAACGTCATCCTGGGGTGAGATATGTTGTCCTGATGGTGGAAAACCATAAATGAGTTGTCAAGTAATGTTTTTGAAGATGTTATGGTTGTTTATGAATTATTCTCATGGGAGCATCGGTGTGGCGCGCCCCTCCCCATCTGCGGAGAGCGCGTAGTGTCCGGTTGCGTGCTCTCTCTCCCTCTCTCTCTCTCTGTCTGGGGGAGCTGTGAGAAAAAAGATATTAAAGGCAAATTTAACAGATTATACGTGCGGATATCACAATACCCACAATATATTCTGTTGGTTACATTTTTTTAATTTTTTATATTAAAATTTATTCCAATGAAATGGAAATAAAGAAATAAAAAACCCTTACTTTTTTTTCACACCTTTTCTGGGTGGAGGCGGCGGTTATCCCTGCGGTGGTTCTCCTGGGAGTGCCGTGCCCTGGGGGGCCCCCGGATGTTTGGGGCCCGAGTCTTTTCCGCGCCTGCTTCATGCCTTGCGGGATGGGACTGTTGTGCCCCACACATACTATTAAACATTTACATGGAGGAACCTTATGAACACAAGCGCGCTCACACACACAGGTGTACACTCAAGCAGTCACATTGGTGTAAAAACAGGTGCTCACAGACACGCTTTGTCTTGATCTGCTGTTGCTTCAAAACTTATTTTGTAATATTAGTTATGTGTGCTGCTCAATAACATTTAACATTTAGAATTTATTGAGATTCATACAGATGTTGGTTGTTGCTGCAGTCTCTATGATGTTGTGTCTTCTGTTGTTTTCTTCTGTTGTTTTCTCTTTTTGTCAGCAGGTATCGAAGCAAATTGTCTGTTTTTTTTTTTTTTTGTCTTTTTTTTCTCTTTTTTCTCTCTTTTTTCTTTCTCTCTCTTGTTTTCTCTGTCCCCCGGGCTTGTCTGTCATAGTGTGGTTAAATAAAAGGGTATAAAAAAAAAAAAAAAAAAAAAAAAAAGGCTGTGAATGATGATAATATAGCTACACATACGTACTGTCATGTGTTATCTGTGTTACTGACAGGCCGGGGAAGAAAAAAAAGAAAAAGAAAAAAAAAAAAAAAGGAATTGGCAGTCATGTATTCCATTCTATTAATAGATTCAAGTTTTTTTTTATCCACTGGGCCATTTTTTTGGATGGTGTGTCTTCATCCAGTTAATTGTAATGGTTTTTCTTGCACTTAATACAAGTATATGCAGAATATATCTCTGGTATTTACTACACACATCCTTGGGTATCCCTTCAAGCAAGAAAAACAGAGGAGTAAAAGGTAAGAGCTGCTTCTCCACACTGTTTAAGTTTGAGGAGATGCAGGAGATCGTGAAGAACTTCACTGTGGTCCATGTGGATGCTCCGGGACAAGAGGACGGCGCGGCCATTTATCCTGTCGGATACCAGTATGCATCTATGGATCAGGTCTCTGAGATGCTCCCCACTGTCCTGCAGTATTTTAATTTCCGCACAATTATCGGTGTTGGAGTAGGAGCCGGCGCTTACATACTGTCCAGGTTCGCTTTGACTAACCCTGAGGCCGTGGAAGGGCTCGTTCTGATCAACGTCGACACAAACCCACGCGGCTGGATGGACTGGGCCGCCCATAAGATCTCCAATCTGACATCTTCCCTCTCAGACCAAATCCTGAGTCACCTCTTCAGTCAGGAAGAGATGTCGGCAAACACAGAGCTCATTCAAACTCACAAACAGAGAATCGCTAAAGCTCCAAACCTCATCAACATCGAACTCTTCTGGAAGAGCTACCAGGGTCGCAGAGATCTGAACATCGAGAGGAATAACACGTTCAAATGTCCTGTGATGTTGGTGGTCGGTGATCAGGCTCCGTATGAGGAAGCTGCTGTGGAGTGCAACAGCAAACTAGATCCAACCACCACCTCATTCCTCAAGATGGCTGATGCCGGCGGGATGCCACAGCTGACTCAGCCCAGCAAACTGACAGAAGCGTTCAAGTACTTCATTCAAGGCATGGGATACATGGCGTCGTCCTGCATGACGCGTCTCTCACGCTCGCGCACCACCTCGCTCTCGTCCTCATACTCCATGGAGGGCTCGCGCTCCCGATCCCGCACGCTGTCCCAGAGCTCACAGGGCGGACAGCTCCCGCCGAGCCCGTCCCATACCATGGAGGTGTCGTGCTGAGGAGCGCCAGAGAGGGGGAGAGAGATGGACGGATGAAAGGCTTCGTGTGACGACGGACGGATGATGACGACTCTCTCCCTCACTTCACCGACCCGTCAGGCAGATGATAGAGCCCTTTAACGAGACCCACATTTAGTGTTAACCAACAGTAATACTTCTAATATGAATATTGATTATTAATAATAATAACGACAAGCGTCATTGAAAAAATAAATAACAATGTTTCTCTTAATTACATGTTGAATTTCTAAACAAAATAATAGAGAAAAGAGTATAAGCTCATAATGTGTGTCTATCAACTTCTTTGTGATTATTATTTTTTGGTGTGCTTTTCTTTGTTTTTGTATTCTGTATTATTATTATTTTTTCTGTTATACAATCCTGCTGCTGTGAGAGAGGTGCAGTATTGTCGGAGACGGTGGTTAAAGTTTTAGGCCGAAATACTCGTCTCTGTAGATGACAGCCACCTCATGTCTTCCATTTGCCCTTAACAAAAAAGCTATACACATAAAAGCGAGAAAGAAAAATACTGTAATTATATATCGTTTTTTTTGGTTTTGTTTAGTTTGGTTGCGGGGTTGGGGCCATTGGGGTATTTGCCTGTTCTGAAATGCATGCCAGAATTTTCTTGACTACATCAGTCTATAATTTGTACTTTTTTTTTAAAGGATTTTACGTTTGTTTTATGTCGGTGAGAGAGTGAATGTGTGGTCTTAAATAGGAAAGAACAACGAGAAAGTCACAGGAATCGTTGTTTTGAAGTCAAGTGACATGAGGTTCACGTATATCTGTGATGTGATGTATTTTCATAGAAATCGGACATAAACATAGGACGGGGATTCATCTGTGAGGAACTGATTAGATGGTGAAAAGGTGTCTGTATGATGGTGGTTAGGAATAAAAGAAAAGGGAAGTTGTTTGAGCGAGTTTGATAAAAGATCACGAAGGCTAACACGCACCAATGAATCACTTATAGTAAGAGCAGAAACAGGAATCAAGACAGTAGTAAAGTCTAAAAAAAAAAAAAAGAGAAAAAAGTCTTCCTCCTCGCTCAAACATCACCATTCTTCGAATGAGTGGTTTACAAAATTGTGTTTAGTTTAAGCTGGAAAAAAGTTATCTCTCTTTCCCTCCGCGAACATGCTCGTGTGTGTGTGACGCAGGCATCCCCCGCCCCCATCCGTTGTGAGTGAGAAAACGGATATAGCTTTAATGTTTAAATAAACAGAATTACATCTGAAGTCCTTATATTTGAACTTATTTCACATCAAATAAAAGGTTCTTATTTTAAACATAATCTTCAAAATTGTACACACGGTGTGATGAAACAAAAAGTCTTTCTGTATGTTTTAAAAAAAGTTGTTTTAAGAACGGCATGATGGCTTTGTGGACTACTTCGCAGTGATGCAAACAGATTCTCGTTTTGATAAGTGTATCTAATCCCAGGGCCGGCAGTGTCAGGGTTCTGTTGTGTGTGTCATGTGTTCCTGCCTCTTGTGTCCATTTTTGGTTTGTTTCCTGTCCTTGTTAAGTGTGATCATTAGTTAATTTGTGTCCAGCTGTGTTTGTCTCGTTATCTATGATTTACCTGTGTATTTATAGTCCTGTCTGTTTAGTTTGATTTCGTCTGGTCTACTCGTTACTCCCCGGTGTTTCTGTGAGTCTGCCCTGCCTTGTCCTGCCTTGTCTTGCCCTGATGTCTTTATTAAAGACTATTATTTTGAGTTTAATCCTCGTCTGCGTGTTCCTTGTTTCTCCCTGCTGTGTGCACCGTGACAGAAGACTAGACCTAACCGTAAGCGGCGCCCCTTCACCTCGTTTTGTTTTGTTCATTTATTCTAGTTTATATTTTGTTCCTGTGTTTTGTCTCTCGTGGCAAGCGAGTCCGCTGGCCGCGAGCCCTCATGCCCGCCGATCGCTGGAGAGATCCACCACCGCCTGTGGCTATCCCAAGCCCGCCGGTTGGTTCTCTAGTTCCCGGGTTGCCGCTCCCCCAGGCGCGCCGTTCGCGGGAGATCATGCCACCGGCCCGCCTCTGACTCAATGCCCGCCGGCCTGCCTCTGACTCAAGCCCGCCGGATCGCCGCTGACTCATGCCCACTGGCTGCCGCAAACCCTAGCCCCGTGGATCCAGTCCACACGTTACGGCCAGGAAATTCCCCAGGGAATTTTTTTTTGGGGGGTAGAAGGGTTCCGGCTGGAGTGGCCTGGCCGAGGGACGAGGCCACGGCCATGAAAGACCACCTGCCATGGTTTTCCTCATTTCTCCCTGCTGTGTGCACCGTGACAGGCAGAAAAAAACTTTTTGAATTATTTATCTAAAATTACAACTATTCAACCTTTATTTTCGAATTCGACGTTGATTGTGTTTATTTCACAACCTTTCAGAAAAGCGTTCCATTCCCCAAGGCATTATTGGAATGTTTACACAGACGAAGACAGAACAAACCATTATGTTGTGTTTAAATAACAGTTCTAGGTGTTTGTATAACTGTTTCAGTTCCAGCCATGACGAAATAAATTAGACACGCCGTAATGTCCCGGTTATTTTCACAGACTTTCAGGCTCTGTTTATGTAAACAGGATACTATGTTTTCATATGTGGTAGTAATTTGGAAAATTCGGAAATTAGTCACGGTGGTAATTACAGACACCCCCTGTGTTTAAATCGACACAGTACTGTTTAGATCCTGGCAAAAGTTTTTATTCTGTGGTTTCAAAACAAATAACGCCGCACCATTTGTATGACCGTTTATTTAGTCGGGACAAAGCCGTCTGACACCGCATAACACTTACGCGGATGCTCTGTAAATAAGTTATATCGCGGTACTTGAGCGAACCCTGCTGGTCACACTTAAAATAACCTCTCTCTGTTAAATATCATTATTTAAACTATTTCTAAAGAATCAAATATATTATCATATTATAACAAGTTATTTATCTTGTTTTTTTGTGTTTAAATTACTATCCGTGTCATTTACGTTTAAATATTTCCAAAACTATACAAATAATTTAACCTGTTAACATGCACCAGGACACCAGCGCACTGAAAGCTCTTTGTTTGCACACGTCATTGTTTTTAAACAGATAAAGTAAAACAGGACAAAATTAATCTTGACAAACTATATATCATTTTGAAGGTCTAAGCCTCTAGCATCGACGACAGATAGCTGTTTTTCGATAGAAAGCTTATAAGGAATGTATTTGCTAAATTTGTGTAAGCAGTACACATCAAAACATTTATAAAAAAACCACAGTACATACCAGATTCATCCTGATAACGACTCTCAATCGTATCCACTGCTGTAAATCCCGGTTTAGTTTCAGAGATAAGGGTCCACTGAACAACATTCCATCGAGCCATTTTAGTCCAAAGAAACAACAACGTTGTAATTTGGATCGTTATTCATTTGTTTACGTCTCATCTCTTCAGGGAGAGTTATTGCTTGTGTCCGTTATGGAACAAATTACGCTCAAAAACAGCGTCTTGGTGGTAAAAAAAACAGCATGATTTTGTAGCAGGCAATGTCCCAAACAGAATGAGACCATCCCAAAAAAAAAAAGTCAAAGATACACGGAAGATTGTTTATTTGAATTCTGGCGCTCCCTCGCGACGGCGCGTGACGCACCTGTCATCTGATGGGGGCGTAACTTAGCGATCTTTTTTGCACAAATAAACCTTTCTTTTTTTTTCTTCTTCAACAGTTTTCATACATGTTTGCGTGTTTTGTGGGGAATTGCCTGTATCTGTATGATTAACATCTGTATGGCTGATAATCAGCATGTAATTACTGACTGTTCACAGATATCAGTGTGAATGCAGTCTATATAAAAGGCAGTCCATTATAATGTGATTGTTGACTATATTGGGCGGCCATCTGTATGATTAGCATCTGTATGAATGATCGTCAGCATGTGATTACTAATGTATGAGCAGGAGCATCTGTATGTCAGGAAATCAGTATGTACTTAAGTTATTTTTTTTATTATTATTATTGTTTTTTTTTTCCATCTCTCAAAAATTATTATTATTGTATTTTTCTAGTGCTCAAATAAATCACTTATACGATGTCTAAGATTCTGTCTACTGTTTTATAATTGAAAAACTGCAGTGGCATGTATAATGACTAAATAGTTTGTAGTAGAACCCTTCAATAATTTGGTAAATATTTTTCCTCAAACAGAGGGGGGGGGGGACTACACAAATGGCTGCAGGAATCTCATTTTTCATGGTATCTTCTTCAGATTTGAAATATAAACTCAGACATGTGACTTTCAACCCATTACTTTTCTGGATTGTTTCAGGACTGATTTCATGTATTTTTATATGAAATAAAAAAATAATTCAGTGTGGTACAATTTTTATCAAGGCACTTCAGTGTCTATAACTTTTTATATTTTTGAGCATTATCAACTCTGGATAGAGCCCAAAGGGTCTTCTTTCCAAAGACACCAAAATTGTGTGTGTGGCACACTGAAGTCAGGAGCTGTTACCATTTTGAGTTAGTCATTTTCAGCTGTGATTCCCAATATGGGGGGCGCTGGTTAACAGGTTAAAGCTCTTTTTCTATAATCGATATAACAGATGTTGCCTCAGGAAGCAATAAATTTGCAGTACGGTCCTTGGACATTTCTTGCTAATTTTTTCTGGATCTCTTCAGTTTTTGGAAATGGCCATTACAGGTAAGCTCGATTTATTTCCTTGAAAAAAGCCTGTTATTAGTCTATTTGAGTACAATTTGGGTACAGCTAGGGTCGAAATCTGTGTTTTATCTTAATCATAGCAACATATGTGAAATTTATTCAGTAATTACTGATCATAATTTGTCATTTAGGCCTATGTCCTGGAGACTATCGGCCTGTTTTATCAGTCAGTCTAGTTGTTATGTATGTTTGTTGGAGATTAAATTTTGATTGGTTTTAATTACCTGTGATGGTTGATGTCTGCTTTAAAACTTTTAACTTGTAAAGTATTTATGGTTTCTGAGTTTAATTATTTGTGCTTTTAATATACACGAGGCCAATGCTTTAAGTCTGCCTGGTTTTAAACTTTTAACTTGTAAAGTCTTTTAAGTTTTTATTTGTTTGCGTTTGTTTACTTTTTTATTTTGGTTGGTTGACCTGTCGTCTCACGTGGTCTAGCGGTAGTGAGCCCAACAGCGCGTATGAGGGGATGGAAGTTTGTGTCCCGCCTCGGCGGACTCGGGAAAAAACACTGAATTATTTTGTGTTTTGCAGCAGATGTTGTTCCTATTCTGTTTCATTATAGAATGTCAATATAAATCAATAGATGATGTCAGTATATTTTATGTTTTATTACATTTAAAAGCTATAACCAAATCAACACTAATTTTCACATACGTTTACATTACATCATCTTTTTTTTTATCAACAATTATTTTTTTTTTTTTTCACAAACAACACAACATAATATCCAAAATAAAACAAAACAAAACAGCAGACACATACTCAACATCTCAAGGTTCAATCAAAAGGGAGGGAGAGAGGGAAGGGCAACAAGAACACAAAAGTTACTCCTTTAAATAATCACGTATATTCAGTAAAAAACACTGCCAAGCCTCAATGGTTGAAGGCCTGGCCCCACCGACTCGCGCTGTTGTACATTCACATGAGACAATTTGCAGGAGGCTACGGATCCAATATGCCTCTCTACACATGTGTGGTGTAAACCAGTTCTGAATTATTGTCTTCTTCACAGCTGTAAAACCAGCAAACAACATTCTCTTTTGCATTGAACTAATACAGAGACCAGAATCATCATTAAGAAGACATAAACTTGGGTTAACAGACCAATCAATTCTCAGTAATGATGACAAAACCAGGTTTACATGTGTCCATAGACTGATGATGACAGGACATTCCCAAAACATATGCAGAAAAGTGCCCGATGATGTAGTGTTACATATATGGCAGTTCAAATTTGACTGCAGTTTCATTTTAAATCTTTTGTAAGGAGTTATGTATGCTCTATGAATGACTTTGAAGTGAATAAGACGATGAGCCAGATTTTTAGATGATAAGCTGAGATTAGACCACACTCTCTCCCAGTCGACAGATAAATTAAGATCAGATAATTCCCTATTCCAAATAGATTTAATAGAAAGAGGTTTTGTAATACAATCAATCATTTTATTATATATTAAGGAAACAGATGGCCGACCAGCAGATGGTGCAATCCAGTCCCGCATAGGATGAGAGGAAATGGAAGAAGACCAAGGAACGCCATACGCTTTGAGAGCAGAACGTAATTGAAGAAAAACAAAATATGCAGATGCTGGTAGACAAAATTTGTCTCTCAATGCATTAAATGAACAGAGGCCCTGGTTATCATACATATCACCGCACGTGTTCACACCTAAAGAGGACCAAGAGGGTTGGACAAATGGACGATTTCCACATACAAAGTTAAAATTGTGCCATAAAGGTGTACTGTTACAGAATTTGAAGGGTCCACCTATCCGACGTTCAACCGTTTTCCAGATTTTAATAGAGTTAGCCACAACCGGACCAAATTTATAATTATCCCCTTTTTTTTCCTGTGCCAGTAAATAAAATATCTTGAAGTCTATTTGGTTTAACCTTGTCAGCTTCAATCACCCTCCATGAAACTGTAGATTGAGGATCAACCCAATTATGAAGGGCCTTCAGCTGGATCGACCAAAAATATAATTCAAAATTTGGTACAGCCAGTCCTCCTGCGCTATTAGGATGTTGTAATGTGGTAAGTTTAATTCTGGGACATTTATCATTCCAGATAAACTTAGAAATTATGGAGTTGATCTCCTTAAAGTAACCTGGAGGGGGAGAAAGTGGTAGCATAGAGAAAAAAAAAATCGAGGTAAAAATTCATCTTAACAGTGGAGATTCTTCCTTGGAGAGAGACTTTAAGATTCTTCCATCTTTGAATGTCATTTTTGACCTTAACTAAAATGTTATTAAAATTGTCTCTGGCAATCTTATGAATGTTTTTATATATGGTAATGCCCAAATAGATGAAAGATTCCTTAATAGGGATAAATGAGGGAATAGAAAAATTAACCTTAACATTGTTAATTGACATTAAAGCAGATTTGCTCCAATTTATTTTATATCCTGATAGGCTACTAAAATTATCAAATTCCTTAATTACACTAGAGACTGAAACATCAAAGTGGTCTAAATATAGAATAATATCATCAGCGTATAATGAAATACAATGATTATGGTCATGAATCTTAATCGATACTTCAGATTTCCTGATGGCTTGTGCTAAGGGTTCGAGAGATAGACAAAACAATAAGGGGGAAAGTGGACACCCCTGCCTCGTTCCCCGGTGTAAAGGGAATGAGGGGGAAATAATATTACCAGTTATGACTGATGCTGCAGGTGAGTGGTATAATGTCTTAATCATAGAAACGAAGTGTTCACCGAAGCCGAAACATTGCAGAACTGCCCACATATAATTCCACTCTAGCCTGTCAAAGGCTTTTTCTGCATCAAGTGAAAAGACCGCACAAGGTGTTGGGTGGGAGTCGACGCATATTGTCAGATGCATTGTGCCCCTTGATGAAACCAGTTTGGTCCTCCTTGATCAGACTGTGAATTACCTTCTCCAAACGAGAAGCAAAAACTTTAGCATAGATTTTTAGATCACATGGGATAAGCGAAATCGGTATGTAGCTGGAACAATCTAATGGATCTTTCCCTTTTTAAGAAGTAATGAAATCAGTGATGTTTTTTGATCTCTATGAAATACCCCATGTTCAACTGCAAAATTAAATGAGTTAAGCATAAGTATCCCTACCAAATCCCAAATTTCTAAATATAATTCAGGGGGGAGACCATCTAGACCCGGCGATTTGCCCTTTTGAAGGCTTTTTAGAGAGACGTGAAGTTCCTCCAAACTTACATTTACATTTACATTTAGTCATTTGGCAGACGCTTTTATCCAAAGCGACTTACAATTGGGGAGTACATAAAGCGATTCATCTTGAAGAGGCAATCAGACAGAGGAAGTGCTCGTAATACCAAGTCTCAGTCATTGTTCAAATAAGTACAAGCTAGCAAGGGAAGGAGAGAAAGATAAAGGGAAAGGTTTTTTTTTTTTTTTTTTCTTTAGGATGAAGTTTAGGATGAAGTCAAGTAGTGCCGAAAGAGATGAGTTTTCAGTTGTTGCTTGAAGATTGACAGGGATCCAGCATTCCGGATAGGGGTGGGAAGATTATTCCACCATCCAGGAATGGTGAATGAGAATGTTCTGGAGAGTGATTTTGAGCCTCTCTGTGATGGTACCACAAGGCGTCGCTCACTAGCAGATCTCAGACTTCTGGAGGGGATGTAGATTTGTAATAGTGAGTGGAAGTAGGAGGGTGCTGAGCCTGTGGTCGTTCTGTATGCAAGCATCAGTGTCTTGAACTTGATGCGAGCTGCCACTGGTAGCCAGTGTAGTGAGATGAAGAGAGGTGTAACATGGGTTCTCTGGGCTCATTGAAGACCAGTCGTGCCGCTGCATTCTGAATTATTTGTAGAGGTTTGATTGCGTTTGATGGAAGACCAGCCAGAAGAGCATTGCAGTAGTCCAGCCTAGAAACGACAAGGGCCTGGACAAGAAGTTGCGCAGCATGCTCTGTTAGGAAGGGCCTGATTTTTCTGATGTTGTGTAGCGCAAACCTGCAAGATCGAGCAGTCTTTGCAATGTGCTCTTTGAAGGTCAGCTGGTCATCAAAGATTACACCAAGATTTCTGACCGAAGTTGATGGGGTAATTATTGATGTGCCTAATTGAATCGAGAAGTCATGCTGTAGGGTCGGAGTGGCAGGGACGACAAGAAGCTCAGTCTTTGCCAGGTTGAGCTGTAGGCGATGTTCTTTCATCCATGCCGAGATGTCCGCCAGGCAGCCTGAGATCCGTGCAGCTACCGTTGGATCATCTGGTTGAAAAGAGAGATAGAGCTGTGTGTCATCGGCGTAGCAATGGTAGGAGAAGCCATGTGCCTGTATGATGGGTCCCAGTGATGTAGTGTATGTGGAGAAGAGGAGGGGTCCAAGAACCGATCCCTGAGGAACCCCAGTGACCAGTTGATGTGCTTTGGATACCTCCCCACCCCAGGCCACCCTGAAGGACCTACCGGTGAGATAGGATTCAAACCAGCGAAGTGGAATCCCAGTGATGCCCAGCGATGAGAGGGTGGACAGGAGGATCTGATGATTGACAGTGTCAAAAGCAGCAGAAAGATCGAGCAGAATGAGGACTGATGATTTGGAATCGGCCTTTGCGACTCGCAGGGCTTCAGTGACTGAGAGTAGCGCAGTCTCTGTTGAATGGCCACTCCTGAAACCTGACTGTTTAGCATCCAATTTGTTGTACTGTGAAAGAAATAGTGAGAGCTGGTTGAAGACAACTCGTTCGAGTGTTTTCGCTACGAATGGAAGGAGAGAGACAGGTCTGTAGTTTTCTAAAAGAGAAGTGTTTAATGTAGGTTTTTTGAGCAGTGGGGTTACCCGGGCCTGCTTGAACGCTGTGGGGAAGATGCCAGTGCGGAGAGATGTGTTGATAATGTGTGTGAGTGCCGGTACGAGTGTGGGAGAGATTGCTTGGAGAAGGTGAGAGGGGATTGGGTCAAGAGGACATGTTGTAGGATGGCTGGAGAGGAGAAGTTTGGATACTTCCGCCTCGGTGAGGGGACAGAAGGAGAAGATGGGAGTTTGAGCAGTGGATGTGGTTGGTTGGAGGTCCTGTGTGTGTGGAGTTGAGAACTGGTTACCGATTGTTCTAGTTTTGTCGGTGAAAAAAGTGGCAAAGTCGTCAGCTGTTATAGAAGTGGTGGGCGGTGGTGGAGGGGGACAGAGGAGAGAATTAAATGTTCTGAAGAGATCACGCATGTCTGGAGTGCTGTTGATCTTGTTGTGGAAGTGTGAGGATTTGGCAGTGTGGACTTCAGTAGAGAAAGACGAAAGCAAAGACTGATACCTAGTCAGGTCCGACGGATCGTTTGATTTGCGCCATTTTCTCTCTGCCGCTCTGAGTTTGGTCCGATGCTCACGAAGAACATCGGATAACCAGGGGTTAGAAGGGGCAGCCCGTGCTGGCCTGGAGGAGAGGGGACAAATGTCGTCTAGACAAGAGGTTAAGGTAGAGCATAAAGTGTCAGTAGCTGCATTCACATCCAGAGATGTGAAATGGGTAGGTGAGGGAAGAGAGGAGGATACTACAGAGGAAAGAAGGGTGGGGGAAATGGAGCGTAGGTTACGTCTGAAAGTAACCGGTAAGGGAGCTGGTGGCACCTGGGTAGTAAAATGTAAGGTAAACGTAATGAAGAAATGGTCAGAGGTATGAAGTGGTTGTACCAGAATGTTATATGTAGTAAAGTTGCGTGTGTAAATTAAATCAAGTTGGTTGCCTGATTTGTGCGTGCTAGTAGTGGTAAGGCGTTTGAGATCAAATGGAGCTAGGAGTGAATGGAAGTCTGTAGCATAAGGCCTGTCTAGGTGAATGTTGAAATCGCCAAAGACTAGGAGTGGAGTGCCATCCTCCATGAAAGAGGACAGCAGGCCGTCCAGCTCCTCTAGGAAGGTGGCTAGAATTTGGCCAGGGGGACGGTAGATTATTACTATCTGGAGTTTTATAGGAGCCGTTACAGTAATCGCATGAGATTCAAATGAGTTGTGATTGCCTAGGGGAGAGTGGGTTGAGTATTTCCAATTGTTTGAAATGAGCAGACCAGTGCCCCCACCCTGGCCAACTTGCCTTGGGGTGTGAGAGAAAGAGAAATTGTGAGAGAGAGCAGCCGGGGTAGCGGAGTCTTCTGGACGAATCCAGGTCTCAGTCAAGCCCAAGACGCTGAGAGTGGATTGTAAGGAAAAAGCAGAAATGAAGTCAGCTTTGTTGACAGCTGACTGGCAATTCCAAAGACCCACAGAGAAAGAAAGAGGTGTAGTAGAAGATGTAGCGATTGTGTGCAGGTTAGCAGGATTACGTTGCCGTCTGCGTGTGTTTTTAGAGCGTGGTTGGGAGAGAACCGGAATGGTTTCGAAACACATGATAGAGGTGGAGGGATAGAGGATAGGGAAGGAGAGTGTGTGAGGGAAGATAGAAATGATACTTAAGTGTGTGCTCGGTGTCGTTGCTCGGTTAAAGTCGCGCAGGAAAAGTCGTCTGTCTTTACACTCGTTGGTCTTCACACGAGGAGGCTGAGCACGATGGCTGAACGCTTCCGCAGACGCTTCCGCGTCAGCGCTCTGACATCAAATAAATACGGTCTAGGAGACTAGAGTGAAAACAGCTGAGGCCGGCTTCTGCTCAGCACAGCCAATGACTGCTAATTGCTGTATACGAAGCTAAACGCTTCGCACAATCACACAGGCTCGTTCTTAGCTGAGGAGCAAATTATTCTAATTGCCGGCAAGTGCAATCAAAAATATAAACCTCAACGAAAATGCACAATAGAAATAGGTAGGAAACGAAGTATTCCTTCCTAGCAGCAAGTAAATAATTTAAACAACAGAACTGCGAAAAAGTATTACAAAACTTACGCGAGCTGCCGTCCTTCTCTTCTGGTGACTAATCAGCTTTCCCAACTTATGACAGCCACCAAGCAGTTTAAATACTTAACAGTCGCTGAGGCCGGCTTCTGCTCAGCACAGCCAATAACCTTAAAGGACTGCTAATTGCTGTATACGAAACTAAACACTTCGCACAATCACACAGGCTCGTTCTTAGCTGAGGTGCAAATTATTCTAACTGCCGGCAAGTGCAATCAAAAATATAAACCTCAACGAAAATGCACAATAGAAATAGGTAGGAAACGAAGTATTCCTTCCTAGCAGCAAGTAAATAATTTAAACAACAGAACTGCGAAAAAGTATTACAAAACTTACGCGAGCTGCCATCCTTCTCTTCTGGTGACTAATCGGCTTTCCCAACTTATAACAGCCACCAAGCAGTTTAAATACTTAACAGTCGCTGAGGCCGGCTTCTGCTCAGCACAGCCAATAACTTTAAAGGACTGCTAATTGCTGTATACGAAACTAAACACTTCGCACAATCACACAGGCTTAATGGGGCCTTTATGGGGCCTCCAAAGATTCTTTATCCATCTGTGAGATCCGAGGCAGTTCCAATTTATCTAAATACTGCTTACAAATTGGTTCATCAAAATCTGTTTCGGCTTTATACAGATTTGTGTAAAAACCTTTAAATATGTCATTAATTGCCACAGGGTTCGTGGTGACCTGATCATCCGATGATTTTATATATGCTAATAATGCCTTAGACTCGCATTCTTTCAACCTAAGGGCCAATAAATGACTAGGTCTCTCTGATTCAAAATAATATTTTTGTCTAATCCTATGTAAAATAAATTCTGCCTTTGAGTGTGAAAGTAAATCATATTCTTCTTTTAAAGAGGACAGCTGTGTAGCCTGTTGCTCAGTAAAATGTTGTTTTTGTAGGTTTTGTAATGATTGGATTTTATTTTCTAATTGTGTAAACTGGTGAGTTCTCGCTTTGGCAAGAGTAGAAGAGAAAGATATACAGAAACCTCGTATAGCACACTTAGTCGTTACCCACAGTATTTGAGGATCCACATCAGAGGGCATATTAATTTCAAGAAAGTCCTTAATATATTCTTTTAGAGAGGTAATAACAGTCTGATTACTTAATAATGATATGTTTAAAGCGCCATCTAGGGGACTTGGCTTTGACATCGGAAAGAGGAACACTGCACAACATAGCAGAATGATCAGATAATAAAATTGGTAATATAGATATAGAGGAATTAGATAAAATTAAAGATGGGCTGATAAATATGTAGTCTATCCTAGAGAAAGTCTTGTGTCTATTAGAAAAAAAAGTGAAGTCCTTAGCTTTAGTATTCTGAATTCTCCATAAATCGATTAAGTTGAGCTCAGTGATAAATTTATTCAATAATTTAGAGGATGGATTGGCTGTTGTATCAGATTGAGACTTATCTAAAGCAGGATTTATGACAGCATTAAAATCACCACCCACCACTAGAGGGCAATCAATCTCCTCAAGTAAAGTTTTGGAAATCTGTGTAAGGAATGCACTGTCTGTCTCATTCGGACCATAAATAGAGACCAATGCTAACCTATTATTATATATTTTGCATCGGATAAAAACAAATCTACCCTTCTCATCACTACCAAGGTGTTCAATTGTTAAATTTAACTTCCTGTTAACAAGGATAAGCACCCCCTTAGTTTTATTTTGAGCGCAGGAAAAAGCTATTAATTTGTAATACTTATTCTGGAAACGTGCCACGTCAGATTGTTTTAAATGTGTCTCTTGTATTAAGGCACAGGAGATGGATTTACGGTGTAAATATTCTAATACACGGGTTCTTTTAACAGCAGAATTTAAACCATTCACATTCAGTGATAAAATATTTAAAGTATGGATTGAATAATCATAATCCCAAGATTGTACTCAATAAATGCAAAAAAACCCCCAAAAAACAGGAGCACTTCCATTCCGTAAATAACACGTAAACACTGATGTGCATTTTAGATACCAAACCTCCTATATGAAAAATCCCTTTAGAAATAAGGTAAAATAGATAAAAGTATAAATGTCTGCTGTAAAAAACAAAAAACAACATAAAAATGTGAACAACCGACAACCATAAACAAAGAACAACTCAGACCGCACATTACCGAGAACATAGGTCCGACTGAGCAACAAAAAACAGTGATAGGGTCGTGACCGATCCACTCCAACGCAAGACATGTCTCCCGAAAGGCTCACACAGCCAAAAAAAATATTTTTTTTATTAATTAAACCTACTCTCCATTAGTCCCCTCCAAAACAGAAAAATGGAGTGTCAGTCTTACCAGCAAAGAGATTGTTGTACCGGATTAATAAGGACAATATCCCAGTATAAGAGAAGAAAACGCAAACAATAGGTTTAGCAAGCATCCATGTTCATCCTGCTATCATCCCCTTCTGGGCAGCTAGGGCCAAGTCCATCCCGGCCGTCACGCCCCTCCCGTCGAACTGGAGAAACAGCGGCCGCTGCTCCCCCGTCGTCCCCCCGCAGAGCTGCGGCATACGACTTCTGCTGGGACATGGAACTGATAAAATCCTCCGCTTTCTGAGGGGAATGCGTAGCTTCTCTGTTCCCCTTTGTGCCGTAGCTTAATCACCGCTGGATAGATGAGGAAGGGCTGGAGACCAAGTGCTGTCATCTTCTTCAAAACCGGACCAAATGCCTTTCTCCTGATCGCTGTAGCCGGACTAAAGTCAGGAAAAAACAGCAGTGTGACATTGTTCTGTGCGCACTTCACCGGATACGCCTGCCGAGCACGTTTCAGGATATCTGATCTGTCATGCCATCTCAGTACACGGAAGATGAGAGTTCGCGGCCGATCGGAGCCCCTCCCTCCGTCATACACGCGATGCGCCCGATCAATCTCGATGTCACGGCCCCTCAAGGAAGGAATCCACTTTGAAAGATTAGCTCGGAGGAAACCAGCTGCATCTGGACCCTCCATCCCTTCTGGGAGTCCCACCAGTCTAACATTGTTCCGTCTGCACCTGTCCTCCATATCTGTCATCTTCTCGGGAGTCGCTCCAACTGATCCTTTAAGTCCGTGACTGTTCTCTTATCTTCCCGCGCCGCTGCCTGAACAGAATCAACGCGGTCACGTGTCTGCTTCGTCTTGGTAACTATGGCCTCAAACTCCTCTCTTAGCTCTTTAACAGACTTATTGGTCGCTAGTATGTCCTCACGCAGTTCGCGCAATGCTGGAATCAGCACAGAGTCCATCGCATCTCTTACTGCCGAGTTCACAACCGAATTCAAAGTGCTTTGGTGTTCTTTAAATGCTAGTTCAATGCGGCTAGCAATAGCACTGTCCAGGTCTTCACTGGAGATGGCTGAATCTCTGAATTTTTTCTTCATTGGCGATTGCTCAATCTCTCTTTTCCGATCTCCTTTGTCTGCCTTAGTACTCATGATGGTCTAATGTAGAGTGGTTCAAATTTTACTTACAGG
Source organism: Schizothorax lantsangensis (assembly GCA_027422415.1). Classification (NCBI taxonomy): domain Eukaryota; kingdom Metazoa; phylum Chordata; class Actinopteri; order Cypriniformes; family Cyprinidae; genus Schizothorax; species Schizothorax lantsangensis. The sequence goes on from JAPDDO010000319.1 coordinate 121,450, forward strand.
ATCGTAAAATATGTGGCAAAGTGAGCGGAGCGAAAAACTAAGCCTGCATCACTGTCGAGGGGTCACGTGATCCTCCACATTACATCATCTTTTCAATAATTTTTAAAGTACTTAATGTTGCAGTTCCAGTGTTCCGCCGACGGTACACTGCCCCCGCAGGGGGTAAAGTTCGTCAGATACAAAAACAACAACAAAAAATCTGAACATGTCATATATCTCTGAAAAGCTGAGATTCTTCTGATTCGAACGATGTAAGGCATTTTAAGATTCAATCAACACAGCAGGTACAGTCAGTGTCTTTGTCAGACCGCCAACAACCAAATAAACAATAATAAAACTGAAGGAACTCACATATGAAGCCTCCTGATAGTCCACTGATCCATAAAATTCCAACAAAAATGGTGTTGTTACACTGCAAAGGGTCCAGACTATCCAATTCAGTACAATATTTAGTCCATAACACATGTATATGTTGATAAACATCCACGGAATGTAGTAGTATAATTTCACATTAGCTGACGGAGCTATCCACTCTTCTGTGTTTTCTGTAATTTAGCGTCTATTCTCATATAAACAAAGGGAATTATTTGATGTCAAAATGGCTGCTGAGATCTGACCTTTTGACTGACACATCATTTGAACCAATAGCTGCATCTTAGAGGGGTCAACATACCGCGAAAGCTAATGAGCGTCCAGCATTAGATATGAAGCCGCCCTCTTTTGATGGACAGTAGATCGATCCAATTGCATTATAGTCTGTATGACTGTCGTTTCTGATAGCCAATGAGCTTCTAAACAGACTGATATGACGCTTTAGGGGGTCGGTCCAGGCTATCATGCCCAAATCTTGCTGCGCAGAAGGTTAGACTGACCAGCGCGCTTGCGCACGGAAACGCGTACATGAAGAGCTTACGCCTGAAAGATGGTGAGAAAAATGACAAAAACACACTTTTTACACTAAGACGATGATTAAAGTTGTTGAACAATGTGCTCGGCGTGACAGAGATGACATTTTAGACGAAGATAGCGATGTTTGAGGACATTTTTGACGAAGAGAGCGATGTTTCAGCCATTGAAGCGGAGGAGTTGTTTTTGCATGGAGGCGAAAACAACTCCATGCAACACTGTCAACAAGTAAGTGTTTTATTATATAATATAATTATATTTATATATATTATACATATTTATGTATCTTATACATCTTTTACAGTATATATTGAGGTATGTGTTTTGATGCATCCCTGGTCACTTATGTCCTGTTTGTGTGTGTGTGTGTGTGTGTGTGTTGAGGTGTTTTTAAACAGAAATTAAATAATGTACTATGTACAAGAATAGAAGTATAGGGAAAAAAATGGTAATTAGATTAGAATTTAGAAATAGATGTTATTTACAAGTGTACGAATTTGGATTCTGTGTATAAATGTCACTATAATGTGTTTATGCTTCAGTTACTATGTGTCTGCAATTATTGACAGTGAATCTGGATGTGAAATTGAATAGATCTAAGTGTAACCTTTCATTAGAGCCCAAAATTATGACTGTACATTAAAGCATTCAAGTATTACAGCTTTTTATGTGTCGTTGGTTACAAAGGGTCATTTGGAGTCTCCGAGTGTCCTTTTTTGGGAAGCGCCTAGACATAAACTTAGATAAACATGTGTAAAACACTCGTTCTCTAAGGTATTGTTATCAAATTTGACATGTGACTTGGTAAAGCTTCATTCTGTGATCCCATTGTATTTTCCAGCTCATAGCTCCCAGCTATAGTCATCTGCAGGCTTTTGTTTACAAAAAAAATGTAGACAGATTGTTTTTTTTTTTTACTTTTTCAGTGTGTTCAAAGTTCTATTACTCAATAACAGTAAGACTGACTGTTGAGAAACAAACCTCAGAGTGTCACCTTTCAAAAGAGACCAAAACCATGCATATAATCTAAATGGTTCAAGAATAGCATGCAATTTACTTTGGGTATGCCTTTTTTAGGCGTTTTAGGCAAATTTTACAGGAACCGGAAAGGGTTTAAATAATATTTTCTATTGCTAAATGTGTTTTTTTATTTTTTTTTATTTATTTTTTATTATATTTTAACGCTGGTATAATTTATGACGGGTGTTTGTTTGTTCTGTGTTAGCACTAGCATCGCACTATCGTCTGCCGTTGATAGGCGAGATTAGAAGGTAATTATATAGTGATATAGTGAAATTATTATTCATAACTTATCATATTTCATAATCGTTCTATATTCTGTTTTGTCCTAGGTGCTAGCGGTCTGATTTCAATGGAAGAGCTGTCTTTTGAGCAAATTGATTTATTTGGTAAGAATTGTCGTACGTTTATTACTTTTTCTGATATTCATAAACGTTTTATTAAATATGATTTATATATTTTATTTGCAGCAAGAGAGACAGCCGATAACGTGGTGAGAGACGCAGATGGTGAGTACCGTCATATTCGGTCTATTCTTTATCACTAAAATATTTTATCTAATAATTTATAACATCTTTAATTTTATTTTTATTTTTGAAAGACACCTCTGTTTTTTCAGAATTTAGCAGTAAGAAATTGCTAGTTATCCAGTTTTTGATATCAACTATACATTCTGTTAGTTTTGCAAATTGGTAAGTTTCATCAGGTCACGAAGAAATATAGAGCTGGGTATCATCAGCATAACAGTGAAAGCTAACACCATGTTTCCTAATGATATCTCCCAAGGTTAACATGTAAAGCGTGAAAAGTAAGGGGCCAAGAACTGAGCCTTGAGGTACTCCATACTGCACTTGTGATTGGTATGATGCCTCTTCATTTACTGCCACAAATTGAAGGCGGTCAGATAAGTACGATTTGAACCATGCCAGTGCACTTACTCTAATGCCAACATAATTTTCTAGTCTATTTATAAGAATGTTGTGGTCGATAGTGTCCAACTCGGCATTAAGATCCAGTAGCACTAATAGAGAGATACAACCACGATCAGATGATAAAAGCAGGTCGTTTATAACTCTAATGAGAGCAGCCTCAGTACTATGATATGGTCTAAAACCTGACTGGAAATCCTCACATATATCATTTTTCTCTAAGAAGGAACATAGTTGTGATGATACTATCTTTTCTAATATCTTTGACAGAAAAGGGAGATTCGAGATCGGTCTGTAATTAATTAATTATTTGGGGTCAAGTTGTGTTTTTTTAATGAGAGGCTTAATAACAGCCAGTTTGAAGGTTTTTGGGACATATCCTAATGACAATGATGAGTTAATAATATTCAGTAGAGGATCTATTACTTCTGGAAGCACCTCTTTTAGGAGCTTAGATGGAACAGGGTCTAAAATACAGGTTGTTGGTTTAGATGATTCAACAAGTTTATACAATTCTTCATTTTCAATAGAAGAGAATGAGTGGAATTGTTCCTCAGGGGATCTATAATGCTCAGGGATTATATCTGATGCCATACTGTGGCTGACAGCAGCATGGTTACAATTTTATCTCTAATAGTTTTCTTGTCTTAAAGTAGTAATAGTATTCATAAAGTCATTACTACTGTTTGCTGGGTAATGTCTGCACCTGCTATATTTTTTGTTAATTAGCCACTGTATAATAAATACTAATAATAAATACTTGGGTTGTGTTTTCTTCTAAAAGAAACGTAAACATAACAGATTTTAATCTTTTTTTATAATGCTTTTTCTGTAGGAAGGGTTACTTTCCCCAAGCAAGACGAAATACCTCTATTTTGTTTTTCTCCAGCTGCCCCTCCATTTTTTTTCCCTCTCTCTTTAGTTAGGGCCCCAGTTTGCCATGGTGTTGGACTCTTTTCCTTTTTCTTTTTTAAGCGTAAAAAGGAGCAACCGTATCTAAAGTGCTAGAAAAGTGAGAGTCAATAGTTTCTGTTACATCATCAAGTTGCTCTGAGCTATTGGATATGCTGAGGAACTGAGATAAGTCAGGAAGGTTATTTATAAAGTAGTCTTTTGTGGTAGAAATGATGGTTCTACCATATTTGTAACAAGGAGTTAGCTTTACAGCTTTAGCTATATGGAATATACACGAAACTAGATAGTGATCTGATATATCATCGCTCTGCTGCAATATTTCAATGCCACTGACATCAATTCCATATGACAGTATTAAATCTAGAGTATGATTTCGACAATGAGTAGCTCCTGAAACGTGTTGTTTAACACCAATGGAGTTTAGAATGTCTATAAATGCTGATCCCAACAAATCTCTTTCATTATCAACATGGATATTAAAATCACCAGCAATTAGGACTTTATCTGCAGCCAGCACTACCTCAGATAGAAAATCGGCAAATTCTTTAATAAAGTCTGTGTTGTGCCCTGGTTGCCTGTATACAGTAGCCAGTACAGACATCACAGCGGATTTATCATTAACACTTGTTTCTTTGGATAACGTTATTTGAAGCACCATTACTTCGAACGAATTATACTTGAAACCCGACCTCTGAGAAATACTGAAAATATTGCTATAAATTGTAGCAACGTCTCCCCCTTTACCTTTTGGACGCGGTTCATGTTTGTAACTGTAATCTTGGGGGGTAGACTCGTTTAAAGTAATGTAGTCAGGGGGATCACGTGACCCTTCGACGGCGATGCAGGCTTAGTCTTTCGCTCTGCTCACTTTGCCACATATTGTATGATCCTGTCAGTACAATTTAAACCACTCTGCATTGGACCCATCATGATGAGTGCTAAGGCATGGATCAGAAAAGAGAGACTGAGCAATCGCCAATGAAGAAAAAATTCAGAGATTCCGCCATCTCCAGAGAAGACCTCGACGATGCTATTGCTAGCGGCATTGAACTAGCATTTAAAGAGCAGCAAAGCACTTTGAATTTGGTTGTGAATTCGGCAGTAAGAGATGTGATGGACTCTGTGCTGATTCCAGCATTGCGCGAACTGCGTGAGGACATACAAGCGACCAACAAGTCTGTTAAAGAGCTAAGAGAGGAGTTTGAGGCCATAGCTACCGAGGTGAAGCAGATACGTGACCGCGTTGATTCTGTTCAAACAGCTGCGTGTGAGGATAGGAGTGCAGTCACGGGCTTAAAAAATCAGCTGGAGCGACTCACCGAGAAGATGACAGATATGGAGGACAGGTGCAGGAGGAACAACGTATGACTGGTGGGGCTGCCAGAGGGGGCGGAGGGTCCCGACGCAGCTGGTTTCCTCAGACTTCCTTGAGGGGCCGTGACATTGAGATTGAGACATCATACACGCACCGCGTGTATGATGGAGGGAGGGGCTCCAATCGGCCACGCACTCTCATCTTCAGTGTACTAAGATGGCATGACAGATCAGATATCCTGAAAGGTGCCAGGCAGGCTTATCCGGTGAAATGCACACAGAACAATGTCAAATTTTAAATGCAAATTTTTCCCGACATTAGTCCAGCTACAGCGATCAGGAGAAAGGCATTTGGTCCGGTTTTGAAGAAGATGACAGTGCTTGGTCTACAGCCCTTCCTCATCTATCCGGCGGTAATTAAACTACGGCACAAGGGTAAGCAGAAAAGCTTCGATTCCCCTCAGAAAGCGGAGGATTTTATCAGCTCCCTGTCTCAGCAGAAGTCGTATGCCGCAGCTCTGCGGGGCGGGGGGGGAACAGCGGCCACTATCTCTCCGGCCCGGCGGGAGGGGCTTGATGGCTGGGATGGAGGCGGTCCTAGCTGCCCAGGAGGGGATGATGGCAGGATGAACATGGACGCTTGCTAAACCTATTTTTTGCTTTTTCTTCTCTCCTCTCTCCTACTGGGATATTGTCCCTATGTATCCGGTACAACGATCTCTTTGCTGGTAAGACTGACACTGCTTTTTTCTTTTTTGGAGGGGACTAATGGAGAGTAGGTTTAATTAAAAAAAACATTTTTTTTGGCTGTGTGAGCCTTTCGGGAGACATGTCTTGCGTTGGAGTGGATCGGTCACGAAATCACTATTTTTTGTGCTCAGTCAGACCTATGTTCTCGGTAATGTGCGGTCTGAGTTGTTCCTTGTTTATGGTTGTCGGTTGTTCATGTTTTAATGTAGTTTTTGTTTTTTACAACAGACATTTATACTTCTATTTATTTTACCTTATTTCTAAAGGGATTTTTCATCTAGGAGGTTTGGTATCTAAAATGAACATCAGCGTTTACATGTTATTTACAAAATGGAAGTGCTTCTGCTTTTTTTATTTATTGAATACAATCTTGGGATTATGAATATTCAATGCATACTCTAAATATTTTATCACTGAATGTGAATGGTTTAAATTCTGCTGTTAAACGAACCCGTGTGTTAGAATATTTACACCGTAAATCTATTTCCTGTGCCCTAATTCAAGAGACACATTTAAAACAATCTGAAGTGGCACGTTTCCAGAATAAGTATTATAAATTAGCAGCATTTTCCAGCGCTCAAAATAAAACTAAGGGGGTGCTTATCCTTGTTAACCGGAAGTTAAATTTAACGATTAAACCCCTTGGTAGTGATGAAAAGGGTAGATTTGTTTTAATAATAGGTTAGCATTGGTCTCTATTTATGGTCCGAATGAGACAGACAGTGCATTCCTTACACAGATTTCCAAAACTCTACTTGAGGAGATTGATTGCCCTCTAGTGGTGGGTGGTGATTTTAATGCTGTCATAAATCCTGCTTTAGATAAATCTCAATCTGATACAACAGCCAATCCATCCTCTAAATTACTGAATAAATGTATCACTGAGCTTAACTTAATCGATCTTTGGAGAATTCAGAATACTAAAGCTAAGGACTTCACTTTTTTTTCTAATAGACACGACTTTCTCTAGGATAGACTACATATTTCTCAGCCCATCTTTAATTTCATCTAATTCCTCCATCTCTATATTACCAATTTTATTATCTGATCATTCTGCTGTGTTGTGCAGTGTTCCTCTTTCCGATGTTAAAGTCAAGTCCCCTAGATGGCGCTTTAACATATCATTATTAAGTAATCAGACTTTCATTACTTCTCTAAAAGAATATATTAAGGAATTTCTTGAAATTAATATGCCCTCTGATGTGGATCCTCAAATACTGTGGGAAACGACTAAGTGTGCTATACGAGGTTTCTGTATATCTTTCTCTTCTACTCTTGCCAAAGCGAAAACTCACCAGTTTACACAATTAGAAAATAAAATCCAATCATTACAAAACCTACAAAAACATTTTACTGAGCAACAGGCTACACAGCTGTCCTCTTTAAAAGAAGAATATGATTTACTTTCACACTCAAAGGCGGAATTTATTTTACATAGGACTAGGCAAAAATATTATTTCGAATCAGAGAGACCTAGTCGTTTATTGGCCCTTAGGTTGAAAGAATGTGAGTCTAAGGCATATATTAGCGCAATAAAATCATCGGATGATCAGGTCACCATGATTCCTGTGACAATTAATGACATATTTAAAGGTTTTTACAAAAAGCTGTATAAAGCCGAAACAGATTTTGATGAACCAATTTGTAAGCAGTATTTAGATAAATTGGAACTGCCTCGGATCTCACAGATAGATAAAGAATCTTTGGAGGCCACATTAAGTTTGGAGGAACTCCACGTCTCTCTAAAAAGCCTTCAAAAGGGCAAATCGCAGGGTCTAGATGGTCTCCCCCCTGAAATATATTTAGAAATTTGGGATTTGGTAGGGATACTTATGCTTAACTCATTTAATTTTGCAATTGAACATGGGGTATTTCATAGAGATCAAAAAAAATCACTGATTTCATTACTACTTAAAAAAGGGAAAGATCCATTAGATTGTTCCAGCTACAGACTGATTTCGCTTATCCCATGTGATCATTGGGCCACAATCACGCCGACAAGAATTGAAACACTTAGCCGGTACTGGCCTGAGTCTGGGAACTGAAATTGGGCGACGAGAAATGAAACACTTAGCCGGTACTGGCCCGAGTCTGAGTACTGAAACTGAGCCGACAACACCGGCATTGGGCCACAATCACACCGACGAGAAATGAAACACTTAGCCAGTACTGGCCCTAATCTGGGTACTGAAACTGAGCCGACACCACCGGCATTGGGCCACAATCACATCGACGAGAAATGAAACACTTAGCCAGTACTGGCCCTAATCTGGGTACTGAAACTGGGCCGACATCGGGCCACAATCACACCGATGAGAAATGAAACACTTTGCCAGTACTGGCCCAAGTCTGGGTACTGAAACTGAGCCGACACCACCGGTATTGGGCCACAATCACGCCAACCAAAATGGTACTTTTAGCCAGTACTGGTCCAAAACTGGGTACTGAAACTGTGCCGGCACTGGGCCACAATCATGCCACCGAAAGTACTACACTTAGCCGGTACTGGTCTGAGTCTTGTTTGCTAAATTAAATAATATACTTGCACTTACTCCTCTTAAACAGAATTAAAAACATTTTTTGTGTGTTCAGTACAATATCTAAAATATGTGTATTAAATTAGTTATATTTTATGAAAAGAGCTTTGAATAATTTGTTTTTCCACAAAATTACATTACCTTAAAATGTAATAAAAAATAAAAAATGTACAGTGTCCTTGTTAAGCTTACAAAGATTAAGGGTTGGCCCTTACACCCTGTTTTTTTCATGGCATCCCCACCTACTACCCCATGAATTACCCCATAACATCCATATGTGCCCCCCCCCCCAATTAAAAATGACACAACGAAAACTTGAGTGATATTACAATTTATTTTAAACACATTTGAAACATTAAAAAAAAAACTGTAATGAAAAAAAAAAAAAAAAAGAAAAAAAAAAGAAAAACTGCAGGAGCCTCCTCAAGTAAGCGTACCCTAAAAGAGGGACAGATTGACAGAAAGAGAATAAAAAGGGGACGAGACAATGACACATATGGTTATTCAGACAATCTCAGTCTGATCACATGAATGGTAACTCTGGTAAATGTTAACATTTGGAACATACCTTAGGTAGAATTAGTTTGCTTTTGGACCTGCTCTTTTCTTCCCCCATCTCTGTCCAAAGTGAGCAGCAGCCATCTTTTGATGAACTTTTCAATCTCTCTATCTGATGCACTGCCAGTACTTGCATTTCTTTGCACTGAATGAAAAAAAGAGAGATCAGTCGCAATACTATAGACTAGTGGTGTCAAACTCAATTCCTGGAGGGCCGCAGCTCTGCACAGTTTAGATCCAACCAGCTCCCACTCACACCTGCTTGGAAGTTTCCAGTAATCCTGAAGACCTTAATTAGCTGGATCAGGTGTGTTTGATTATGGTTGGAGCTAAACTTAAGCACTATGTCAGCAGACTCACAATTATATCATCATTATAAATAAAAATTACTTTGATATTATATGTGTAGAACGGTTTAAAATGATATTATATGTTAGATTATCAAATGTTTACTCACCAGGATAGCGAGTTATTGTGGTCTTCTGGCAATTAGCAGCACAATAAGCCCGTCAGGTTTTGTCATTAGATGTCAAAGCTAGTGTGCATGTCTTGAAACTCATAGAAAAAATGTTTAAGTTCCCTTAACCACTTTAAGCTTGTTTCATTATATGAATTAAATCATTAATTTCCAACTGTAGTTAAAGAAAAAAGAGAATGTTGGATAAAAGGAAAAAATATTAATAGGAATTAAAATAAAAAAGATACACTAAGAAATAACATAACATGGGCAGGTAAAAGATATTTTGTTTAAGTTTACGTGTCACTGCTACATACTATTTACCACATTGTAAACGGAGACCAGCACTCAACCTAAACTGGTCCGGGTAAGCATGCCCATATCTCAGCCAAAATCAGACCAGCCCTTATGGTCCGTAATCAGGCCGAATGTGGCTAAATGTGCCGTGTCTCAGTGCAAATCGGACCAGATCTGCACATCCAAAGCCTAGCCAAATCTGGCAACCATTACTGGGCCAGAGCTGGCTCACTTTTGGTGATCTGCTGCCAGAACACAGCCGTGTGAGCCGACACTCAGCCGCAATTGGCCCGATTGCGCTGGCTACCTGGGAAAGGTTTATTATTGTATGTTCTTTTGGCATTTTTTTATTGTATACCTTTTAAATTCGTTTATTGAAAGAACAACAACAGCAGCAGCAGCAGTATGGTGTAACATTTATTTGAAACACTTTCATTTGGTACTTGCTACCTTATATCTTTACACTTTCATTTCATTCTTTTCATGGCTTTGGAAAACTTGCATCTGATGTTTCTCTACTTCGCTTTTTGCATAACTCCGGGTCGTCGACACCAAGCTTTGTTGCAATTTCTTTCCTGGAATTAAATGCTTTCTCTGAATCTTTAAAGTCTCTCCGCGAGTGATTGTACAGGTGCGGATATAATTGTGGCAGCTCAGCTATTCGACACAGTTTATTTATGTTGCTAGTGACTTGGAGATGTTGTTCCCCCGCCTGACATCAGTTGAATGAGAAACGAACCGGGAAAAAAAAAAGATTGCACGTCAAAGAAGGTGGAGCTCCAGAACACACCCACCGATTGTAATCGCCACGGACCAATGGTAGCCCAAAGGTGTTTAGAAGGCAAAACGAACTCCCCCAGAAAGTTTGCTTTGGTGAGCTGTTTCGAACTGCCAAAACGAACTCAAAACGAACTTCGTTTCGGCCTGATTTTGTTCGAATCGATCGCTGTCAGGAGCGTTGCCGAAGCTATTGAAAAAACACCCGGAACCCTCTCGAGATAAATAAGCGGCAACCCAGTGTTCCCCCGGCAGGTCAGAAGGGTCCGTGTTAACAATAGCCAGTGCCGGTAAGGTCTTTAACGGCCTTTCAGGCAGGTGATTGCTCGGAAGAACTCCGGGAAAATACGTGTTGCACGAAATTTTGTCCATAATGGCGGTGAGTTGCACCGTGTTCATTTTTCTACTCAGTAGTAATCGACCAGGACCTGTCTGCGGTTAGACACTTCGATGATGCTGTCAAACACGGCATAAACGATGAGATTAATAGTATGCGTCAGCGGTTGTCTGAAACGTGCTTCGAGTCTGATATTCCCGGACTTGATGAGCGATATGTGCTGACCACAGTCTTCGTCAGGCGTGAGGTTAAAGGCATAAAGCGAATAACCTCTCAGAAAATCATCCCTGTTGATAGAGAGAGCCTCCCGGTAGCGGTCGCCAGCTGATAAAATTCTCATACGGCTGCTCCTGAGACAAAGTCTGGTTGTAGAGGCTTGGCGGGAAATTGCTGTCCGTCTACATAGATGGCCAAGAACTCCAAATCGTAATGTTTGAACGCGAACGGGTTTTTATCGTAGGACCCGGTGAACGCGTCATTATCCACCATAGCCAGGACGATAGATTTTGGTAACGTCCCCAAAAACAAATTTTCTTGATTTGATACGCGGGACTCTGCAGGTATGGATAATTTTTTTAAGCAGACCCTATCTATGGGATACTTGGCCGTGGTTGAGAGCAAGGCCTGGGCATGCGCCAGTCTCACGGACGGCGATACGGACACTTTCTTGACAAAAAGGGAGGCTGACACAATATTTAATTTGTAGGCATCATCGCTCATTAGACAGAATTCTTCTTTGCCTCTGATCATTTGTATTTTTATGTCGACGCCGTTTAGCATGAATTTTTCTTGAAAGAAAATGTTGCTGTGAATAGGCGCCAGCAGCTCCACAACCCTGCTCCCAGTAGTGTAGAGCGATCTCTTGGTCAGACCCACATTACGTCCCACAGGATCGGTTTCGTCCATGTGACCAGCTGTGTCTTTGAAAAACAGTCCGGCTGAGAAAAGCGATTCCAGCGCATCTTTGCTGTAGTTGATAAGACTCTTGATGATACATCGGTAAGGGTAAGTGCTTGAGCTCTGAGATATCAATCGATCACCGAGACTGACGTCGACTTGTGAAAATATAGTAACTCCGGGGTAATTGATTAGGGCTACCTTTGCGGGTCTGGGATGTCGCCTCCATTAGGTCTTGTGATTTTAAGACGCAGAAACAACAACGTGTTATTTAGGTCGATGTAATCTTCGCCGGTTCCTGCGATTAAAAAACTCCAAAGGTGACGAGTCCGATATAGCCGATAAAGAGCTACTTCTAAATAGGAGTTTTTCTCGATACCGTCTGCGTCACAGGGACTGTAAACAAATCCAACTCGGACTTAATACACTCTCCCGACATGCGGTGCAGTTACGCCATGTTAGAATATGGTTTTTACGGATCTCTTAACAGCTACACGTCGCTTCGCAGTCTTCTTACGCTTTCTGCGTGTGTCTGAGACCTTCTTGGGACCTCGCTTAGTTTTCTTTATTGTCTGACCACGCCTCCTTATACCCGGAGGTTTAGACGTTCTCTTACGAGCCATGACCATAAGCCCCGACCCGTCTTGAGCTTTAGAGTTATCGTTATAGGATCTTGACATCACGTTTGAGACGACGTCGGTTGCTATATTTTTAGTGGCCGATTTTAGGTGAGGTTTAGGGATGCTGAACCCCTTTTTAACAACGGTACGGCCAACCTAAACAGACCTCTGAAAAGACCTCCTAGACCGGCTCCGTACATAACGGCTCCACCCGCATATCCGGGTAGACCGCCGCCGGCCTGATTTCGATAATAGTCGACGTAATCATCGGTATTCATCCCGCACGGGTTGTAATAAGCCATTCTTAAAGCGCAGATTGTTTCACAGGCCTAAAGTGTAGTTTTACAATGACTTTCCCGTAAGAAAATGGTATTTCGTGGTTTTGGTCGTCCTTTAATTCTACGGTGATGTCTGTGATGAGCGACTTGTTGACCGATGCGTAATGGGGTTTGTCGTATCTAACACTGACGGTATCATTGTCTCCCCTCTTTATATGTACGCATCTTAACCTGTTAACATGCACCAGGACGCCAGTGGTGTAGTCCTAAAGAAAAAAGTGGTTTACTATTACCAGTCGCCCCCCACCCCCCGTCCCACCACCAATACCAATACCAATATATATATACATTTATCAGACGCTTTTATCCAAAGCGACTTACATTGCATTCAAGTTACAGTTTTACATTTTATCAACTCTTGCTTTCCCTGGGAATCAAACCCATGATCTTGGCGTTGCTAGCGCCATGCTCTACCATTTGAGCTACAGGAAAGCTGAGGAAAGCTGATATATATATATAATATATATATATATATATATATATATATATAATATATATATATATATATATATATACTCTGTATATATATATATATATATATATTATATATATATATATATATATATATATATAATATATATAATATATATATATATATATATATACTCTGTATATATATATATATATATATTGTTGTTAGTTAATTAGTAATTTATATAGTAATTTAGTAATATCAATACAGTGCACTCTAAAATTGGTCGATAGATTATTTTTCAATTAGTCTACAGCATAACTTCCAGGTTGTTCCAGCCCATCTGTCGACCGCATTATTACAGTTCTATATAATTTCAACATGTTTCTTTGGAATTATATTCATTGTGAAAAGTGCTTCACAGATACATCTGAATTTAATGTTTTATTTTATGCATTTATGCACTGATTGTATTATTTAGGAAGGGAATTATACTTCCTGCAAGGGGATTTTGCGTGCAGGGCTGGACTGGGGTTAAAATTTGGCCCTGGACATATCCACCCACAAGTTCCCCCATGAATGTTTTTCTGGGTTATAGGGACTTCAATTGGAGTAAATAAATTAATAAATAAAACAGGACAGAAACAAATAATGATGGATATTACTGAATTCAAAGCAAATGCATTTTTGTCAGATAGAAATGTACTTGACAATAAAGCAATGATTTTGAGCTAGAATGCAGAAAATGTAGGCCTAGTTCTAATAAATTCTGTCATCCTTTCCTCACCCTCATGTGTTTCCAAACCTGTATGACTTACTTTCGTCTGTGGAATACAAAAGAAGACATTTGTAGAATGTTACCAAACCATTTTGCTTATACTGTATATACAAAAGTCTTGAATTTCACAAATTATCTTCATTTTTTTTATGGTCCACAGTAGAAAGAAATTCATACAAGTTTGGAATGACATGATGTTGAGTAAATGATCATTTTTATTTTTGGGTGAACTATCCCTTTAAGAACTTTAATATTTGTAAATAATACACACCTAATTTATATAAGACACTGACATTTATCTTTAATCATGCTCTTACTGAATCAACATTTTACTTATATTAAAATTAATTAGAACTAAACATCTAAAGAGAGAAGTTCTTGCTTATAATTAGTATCAGTAAGATGGTGGCCACAAGAAGTAAAACCATGGTAAATTACTATGGTGCTGAATTGACAAGTCTATGTATTGGTGTTTTCCAGTTTACCTCTTCATGCAGTTTACATTGTCATGGCTGTTTTCAGCCAGCATCACTACAGAAGCTTTAATGTTCTCATATATCACACGACTATAACAATAATTCTGTCTCACATCTGAATGGATGAAGTGACTTGCGCTGTGTATCACTTTACATTGCGCGAGGCTGCTGATGCATTGCATAGCACCGATTCACACTTTTGGAGTATTTGCTTTTTGCAGTTCGCTGTAAAAGTTTTAAAACAGTGCCTAATGTGGAGAGGTCTTCCTCGCTTCGGCGATTGGCTCACTACTCGACCGATCCACCGGGAATGTCCCGGTGCTCCCGATGGCCAGTAGGCTCTCCCTGCTCGGAGGTGAAAAACAAAAGTGGCACTGAGTGGAGGGAGTTCTCTCAATCAAACGGACACGCGCACTCAGTCGATGATGGGCGGGAAAAGGTAGAATGACTGAAGTGATAATGCACCAATTACAACAAAGAATCACGAGTTTCACACAACTGTATTGGACACCATTATAGGGGAAGCTACAGTAGATCACGGACTTGCGAAGCAACAAAACAAGTGGGTATACCGAGGTATACGCAAATATTGATCCTTAGAAGTCGTAATACGCAAACAGCCCGAGGAAAAAAGTAAGCATACGCGTAACTGCGTATGGCCGCGACTACACCACTGCAGGATGCCAGCGCACTGAAAGCTCTTTGTTTGCTCTTTGTTTGCACATGTCATTGTTTTCAAATAGATAAAATGAAACAGGACAAAATTAATTTTGACAAACTATATATCATTTTGAAGGTCTAAGCCTCAAGCATCGACAACAGATCGCTGTTTTTCGATAGAAAGCTTATAAGGAATGTATTTGCTAAATTTGTGTAAGCAGTACACATCAAAACATGTATAAAAAAAACGCAGTACATACCAGATTCATCCTGATAACGATTCTCAAACGTATCCACTGCTGTAAATCCCGGTTTAGTTTGAAAGATAAGGGTCCACGGAACAACATATCAAAGAGCACTTTTAGCCCAAAGAAACAAAGTTGTAATTTGGATCGTTATTCCTTTGTTTACGTCTCATCTCTTCAGGGAGAGTTATTGTTTGTGTCCGTTATGGAACAAATTACGCTCAAAAACAGCGTCTTGGTGGTAAAAATACAGCATGATTTTGTAGCAGGCAATGTCCCAAACAGAATGAGATCATCCCCCCCAAAAAAAGTCAAAGATACACGGAAGATTGTTTATTTGAATTCTGGTGCTCCCTCGTGACGACGCGTGACGCACGCTGTGACGCACCTGTCATCTGATGGGGCGTAACTTAGCGATCGCCTTTTTTGCACAAATTAACTAAAAATGGCTGCAGGAATCTCATTTTTTCATGGTATCTCTTCAGATATAAACACATGAGACATGTGACTTGAACCCATTACTGGGTAATGGGTAACAGGTTAACCAGCGCCCCCCATATTGGAATCACAGCTGAAATTGACTAACTAACTTAAAATGTAACAGTTCCTGACTTCAGTGTGCCACACACACAATTTTGATGTCTTTGGAAAGAAGACCCTTTGGCTTTACTATCCATCATCCAGAGTTGATAATGCTCAAAAATATAAAAGTTAGAACACTGAAGTTGCCA